>VMDO01004265.1:0-47891 GCA_007922755.1 Pedetes capensis
GATACTGACTCGACAGCACCTAACAACAACAACAACAACAATAAATATGTTGAACACTTTTCCCTATGACTAAGAAAAAGAAATGATAGTCACTTTTGTCATTTTATTTAGTATTATATTGGAAGCTCTGGCCACTGTAATAATGTAAGAAAAGCTGTAAAGATTAGAAGGAAATAGCATTTTTGATTATAGAAAATATTAAAGAATATCTCAAAATTAGTAAAATTAATAAGTGAATTTGATAATGTTACATGATAAAGCAGTCAATGTATATTCATAAAGGAACAACTGGAAAATGAAATTGAAAATACAATTCCTACAGTAGTATCAAAAAATCACTTAACAACTAAACAAATTAGGTGCAAAACCTTTATAATAAATGCTATAACATTGCTGGTAGAATTTAAAGATGACTTTAAAAGTAGAGACATATAAAATATTCCATGGATTAAAAGACTAAATATTATTATTGGAATCTATTATTGTCAAATTGACCTCTCTATTTAATTTGATTCCAATAAAAATTCAAGTAGGTATATTTTTTAAATGGAAGTTAACAACAACAACAACAACAACAACAAACAGTTGTCATTGTATACCTGTATGAATATTACATGGTACCCTATTAATTTGTAGAAGTTTTATGCTTTTTTGTATTAGCTAAAAAGAAAAAAGAAATCCATATGGAAAAATATGTTCAAAATTGCTGGGTGTGGTGGCACACGCCTGTAATCCCAGCGGCTCTGGAGGTTGATGCAGGAGCATTGCAAGTTTGAGACCAGAGGCAGTCTGCGTAACTTAGAGAGACCCTGTCTCAAAAAGTAAAAAAAAAAAAAAAAAAAAAAAAAAAAAAAAAAAAAAAAAAAAAAAAAAAAAAAAAAAAAAAAAAAAAAAAAACTCAAGAGAAAAAGAGTTGTTCTGCACAAAGTTATATAATACAAGTCTTCTGTTATGAAAATAGAACCAGCAAAAATCCAATGAGAAATGACAACTGACAGTGGACATCATTTTCTAGGAGACCATGAGAGTGACCAGGTCTTTGTCATACTGAAGCGCACACTTACCTAAGAAGAGTAGCTCATATCAAGCTAGTGTTAACTGTTGCCATATGGAAACAGTGGTGCCCAACATTGCCAGAGCCTCTGAATTTTCAAAAAAAGTCATAAACGAGGGTGTTTAAAAAAATGCTTCTAATTGTTAACTTTCAGAATAATTGAAACTCTTTTTCCCAATTATGTTGTTGTTAGGTGCCATCAAGTTGGTGGCCAACTCATAGTGACCCTATGTACAATAGGCAAAACAGTATTGTCAGTGCTTCTCTGCTATTCATAGGGTTTTCAATAGGTGAGTGTTTTTTGGGAGTAGGTTGCAGGGTCCTTCTCCCAAGCTTATAGCACCTGGTATTCCCAGGCAGTCTCCCATCTGAGTACTAACCAGGCCTGACCCTGCTTAGCTTTCGAGATCTGACAGGATTGGATGCCACAGTGGTACATCTGCAGGCGTTCCAACTATAAGAACAGGAAAAAATAAAATATCTGAGGGTCTGTATTTTTTATTTCATCATGATGTGCTCTGGTGTAGAATTTAAGACATAGTAGTTCTGTAAAGAAAATAGTCAATGAGGGTAGGGTTGAGTTGGGATTTAAGATCTAAGACCCTAACCCTTAATATTTATAGAATACTTTCTCTGTGTTAAGCAATAAGTTTAGGAACTGCTTGTTTTCCAGATAAGGAAACTGAGTATTCAAATAGTTAATTAGCACCTACAGAAAAGAAGCTGACTTTTAAGCTCAAGTCTATGTGATTCTAGAGCACAAACTCTCAACCACAGAAGTATACTTCTTCCGGTTTAGTGTAGGTATTTGGAAAGAGTGGAAAGAAGTAGTACAAGTAAGGGGTGAAATTTAGAATATAGCACAAAGCATATGTCATAGCTTCTAATCTGTATTGTCTCCTTCCAGCTGCTGTGCAAAACAGCAAAATTTATCTTTACCATGTCTAGATCTGGACCATTAACACATTTACTCTTCCCATTAAGAACATCCTCTAGGAATGCCATCATTTAGGGATTACCAATTTCTCTGCCTGCAAAGTTCATATTCTTTGCTAACCTTAGTGACCATAGTAATTTCAAGACATGGAACAAATAATCCACTTGAACATGTGGAAGTCCAGCAAAGTGAACTACATTGTCCACTCCCATCTGGGATTAAAATCAGAATAAGGACACAGGCTCAGGAAGCATGATTAAGCACAGGGATACATGGTGGAATCATGAGCTACATTTCCCAACCTGCTTGTGTCTCAGGGCTTCCACCTACATCACCTCCTGGGAAACTCAGCCATCTAATCAGGGTGATTATGTGGTTCAGCGATGAAGGCCAAAGGAAAATTGAAGAGTATTCCAAATAAGAACGGGTCCTTGCCATCAGAGGGCAACGGGACAATCATGCTCCTACAGGGGTCTAACCAGGTAAATTCATGTGAGTTGGTGCTTATTAAGTACAACATGCAGGGCAGAAATCTATAGACAGATGTGGATGCTAAGCCTTTGACAGTTGATGTAGTTCTTAGCTTCTCAAGAGGTACTGTTTTTATCTTCCCTTCCTTAAGGCCTTTGTTGTGCCCCTTGCTGCACCTACTTCTTATTTCTCCCAGCAAATTTCAACATAGGAAATACCAGGACTGAAGGCAAAGCAAAAACAATCAAGAAATATTTGATAACTGCTACTAAAATGAAGACTGTTGAGCATGCTTATTAAAGAAAATTTTTAAAAATAATTTAAAAAGTTTAAAAAATGCTGAAATAATTCAATAGATATGTCTGCTAAATATTCACAGTGAGACATGTACTACCGTTATCTAATACATACCAAATAGAGATACATACCCCCACTTTGGGACAATAGAGTGTGATTAATTTGACTAAAGCCAATTTGGAGTAGAGGTACCTAAAGGCTCATACAATGAAAGGGGGGCTTAGGAGCTCTGCATAAGGCTGAGAATGTCATTCTCCAGCCGTATGTCCTAACCCAGTTATGCATTATTACCTTCTATAATCTCCTGCCCAAATTGTAGTCATTTAAAGGGCAAAATTTCTGTAGTTTCTACAGTTTTTAGCACTTTTTAGAGTCTTCTCTGGGGAGAAGCCTTTTCTTGGTCCAGCCTGTCACTTGATGATTGGGCTGTGTCTTTACTGGAGAGTTACCAAATATGCTGGAGTCTGCAAGAGATTGATGCGTGACTGAGAGCCGGTCCTCCTTGATGAAGGATCTGACCTTTTGTTGCTCCAGCTCGTCCAGTGCTTTATAGTAGAGAAAATAGGCTTCACAGTCAGATAAGTCTGGGTGTGAATATCAACTAATAATGTAAGTCTTTGGTAAGTTACTTAAAATCTGAGTCTTAGTTCCCTTATATGTAAAACTGTTATGATGCTTATACCTGCACTGCTTAAATAATGGTTGCTATGAGTAGCTAATGAACCAATGCCTAGCTAGTTAGCCCAAAGGCATAAAATATAATTTTAACAACTATTACTTACTGCATCACTTGCCACTGCAACACATAACAGATGCCTAAAAAAACATTTTGTCAAAACAACAGAGAAAATAGACAAAATAAAAACATACATGAACACACACACACACACACACACACACACACACACACACACACACGAAAAAAAAAACCTTTGGGGCTGCAGTTATACTAGTAATAAAACTCATTATGTAATTTATTCTTAAAGCTATCTTTCCTCAGCCAGAGAGGCTATATGGCAGAATGAGCAGGAGACTAAGAGGAACCAACTCCCATAACTCTGAATCTGGCTCCATTAAAGGATGGAAACCTCAAGCCCCAGTTATGCTGGCTGGCTTTGCAGAAGTAAGATCCTGAATTGGTGAGATCTGCCACCTCTGAATGCAAAAACACAAGACACAACTACATAATGCAATGTGTAAATTAAGTCTGATACACCATATCAGTTCTAGGCACATTCACAGAGATTGAAAATTGTCTCACACTTAGATATTTTCAATAGATGATAAATAGCGTTAAGGGATTATGAACAAAATACTCCTGCCCTTTTAACTCTTCCAGGAAGCTTTTAAAACTGGTAAATAGATATTCTTCATGACGGCCTACTGAAATCTGCTCTAATTCAATTTCAAGCTGCTTAGGACTGTGCAAAATGCAAAAATCTGCTTGCAGAAACAGTCAAGCATTGGCACTTCAGAAAAAAAAAACTATCGAAAATGATGCTTTAAATCATTCAGTGTTCTAGAGTCTTTTGAAGTCTCGCACATTAGCATTGGTTTGGTGTTAATCTTCTTTTCATAGTAGACTCCAAGGTCAGTATTTTGTTTTGCATGTTTATCTCTGGAAGCTTTGTAATGCTCAGGGGCTGTTTCTTGAATTGATTTGTGTAATGCTCTACCATCAATGAGAAGCAGAAGGATTTGGGGGTCATGGATCATGTAGTCTGGTAGGATGCAATATGCTCCACTTTACCATACTTAGCCTGGAGGGAACCAAACTCACTTGAGCCAAAGGAGGGATGTGATAGACAGCTAACATGTTATACTAGGTAGAGTTATCCAGCATGGTTTCCTTAATACAATTCCAAAGACATGACAAATACATTCCATGAAGAGCTTTGTGATCCAATTTTCTTAACCCAAGTATTCAGTAAATAACTGCTGTGCTGCCTTTGAATAATAATGATGGAATCAATGCCAGGAAAGTCATGGTAGTGGACTCCAGGGCGACAGATCAAGTGTGAGGAACAAAGAAATCTGACATAGCAGTTTTGTCAAGGAGCTGGTACACCCAAGACACTAAGGCTAGAGGAACAAGAAGTTAACTATAGGTGATGGTCAGATAGGAAGGACAAATCAAGCTAGGACTAGATAGACAATCCTTCCTAAAGCATATCATATTTGAGGGAAAAAGGGTTATCTTTTAATTCCCATCCTGGGGATAGGAGTTGTTCTGCCAGAGGACCTATATATGTGTGCTGTATGGAAGACTGCTTGGCTTTGGGTAGAATATTTGGGTTCAAGTCATGTACTAGCTACATCTTGTTTGTTTGTTTGTTTTATAGTAGCAGGGGGTTGAACCCAGGCCTCAGGCATGTTAGATAAGTACTCTACCAGACAGCTGCCACTCCTGCTTCCTCTTTCTCTTTTTATTTTGAGACAGAATCTCTAAATTGCACAGGCTTCCTCAGGCCTTGAATTTGCAATTCTCCTGCCTCAGCTTCCAAGTCCATGGGATTATAGGCACCCAGCTTCTTCTTTTTTTTTTTTAATTCCTCCCTTCCTGAGATTTTAATTATATCTTTTGGAAAATGTAATTATATTTTTTGACTTTTGATAGTCAAATCTTCCTCACAAGATTGTATTCAATGAGGTAGAAATATTTTATAAACTATATAGTCCTGCATACACACTACTTATCTCCATGAACACAATCATTAACTTCTTATTAGGAAATAACCTGACAAGACAGGTTTCTTTCTCCTTATAAGGAGCTCAAGACCAGAGAAATTAAAGCAATATGACTACTAATTCCCAGTAGATGGAAAAGAGAAGCAAGTTCCCCTAATTCATATTTATATTTTGCTTCAATGTAGTCGCCACATAGTAAATCAAATAAAATTTCCAGTGATTTGTTAACAGTAATGGTAAATCAAATATTGTTTTATTTTACTCTTATGCTCAAGAGATTTAGCAGAAAGGACTCCTGCAGGTCAGATCAATGGTCCTCATTTATTTTATTTTCTCACCCTCTCTCCTGGCCCTCTTATTTATTTATGTATTTATTTATTTATTTATTGAAATTCAGAGAGCTTTAACCTGGGGAACAGATAAAGAATTCTGAGGGCTTTGTTTGACCAAGTAAGGTATAAACATAGGCCTGGTTTTTGGTTTGTTTTTGTTTTTGATATTTTCTTTTTTAAATAGTGTTAAGAAAAATATATTTAGACCAGTGTTGGGGATTTTTAAAATTATATTTCCCAGCTAGGGTCCCTCATAACAGCCTGAGGGGCTGACCCCTAGTTGACCCCAGGGCTCATCTCACTCACTCAAAACAGCCCCTCCCATCGAGTGAGCAAAGATGGCCCCCGGCCAGTTGGCTGAACCCCACCATGTGACCCCTGCAGGACCCTATAAAAGCAGGGCTCCTGGACCCCAGATCCATCCCTGTAGCACCACCGATCCCGACCTCTCTGACCCTCTCCTGAACCTCATCACCTGGACCAGCACTCCCTACTCCAGCAAGACCATCTAGCAAGCCAGCGAGTTCAAGCCCAGGGGCCCCGAAGAGCCGAAGGCATCTAGCAAGTCACGAAGAGCCTCCCAACTCCTCCCATCCTTGGGAAGAAGGGAGGCAAAGAAGGCGAGCTGCGAGAGTCAATACCGTTGGACCTCAGCTGAACATCTGTGGCTGTGCCTTTAAGGCTGAGCTGTACCAGCACTTAGCCTGAATGCTGCAGGCCTAGAGCCAGCACTTAAAGGGATAGAGCCTTGCTCTATAGGGGATGCTTACTCCTTGCTCTCCATCAGGGGAGCACCCCAATAAACCTTACCTACCCTTCTCTAACCATCTGAAGGTCTCCCGAGGTCCTTCTTTCTCAACATTGGCCACGTTGTTATGTTGAGGGTTTGGCCCTAACTTTAGCCGGGCTAGAGCTAAAACCCCGACAGACCAGGAGTGCTGGTATATGCCTGTTATCCCAGCAACTCTGAACGCAGAAGCAGGAGGATTGCGAGTTTGAGGCCAGAGGTAGCCTGCATAGTTTAGGGAGCTCCTGACTCAAACAAAAAATAAAAAATGGGTTTGTGGTGCAGCCCAGTGATAGAGCACTTGCAAGTGTGAGACCCTGGGTCTCACAAGTAATGAAGAAAAGAAAAAAGAGAGAGAGAGAGAGAGAGAGAAAGAGAGAGAGAGAGAGAGAGAGGAAAGAAAGAAAAACA
Organism: Pedetes capensis; assembly: GCA_007922755.1. Classification (NCBI taxonomy): domain Eukaryota; kingdom Metazoa; phylum Chordata; class Mammalia; order Rodentia; family Pedetidae; genus Pedetes; species Pedetes capensis. Next base: position 6,978 of record VMDO01004265.1, read on the forward strand.
TTTAACAATCCTCATGGTAGTAAAATCAGACATTGTCAAGACTACTATGGTCTGCACATCTGAATTTAAAACAAATTACTGTCATGCTGCATAATGGCATTTCAGTCAAGAAAGGATCACATATATGATTGTGATCCCTAAGATTGTATCACTTAGTGACACTGTAGCCATTGGAGTTTGTGTTAGTATACTTTGTAATGTTTGCACAGATGAAATCACCCAATCATGCATTTTTTCGGAATGTGACTTCTTTGTTAAGCAGCACGTGGCTATATATGGGAGGCTGAGTCTTCTGAAACATCCCCCAAGCACAGTTTCTCCTTATCTTCATCTCTTATCTATCTAAATAGGTACACCATCTTCATATGCAATAAAGACAATCAAGACTATAAAATTTATATTCCCAGAATATATGGTAGCCCTTATTATGGCACTTCCTGGAGCAATTGATTTCTCGTTGCACTTGGCATTTGACAGTCACACGTTTTTCCTTGCATGTCTTTCATCAAAGACATAGAAAGCAAATCACTCAGGATAATGGAATAAAGTACTACATTAGGATCTGTAAGCACATGTGCATTTATTTATAACAATGTTGAAAAGAATTTAGTCATTTAAATCAATTGCACGTGTGTTCACCATATAATTTAATTAGCACTTATGGAAGGTATCATAAGAGCTTCTATTATACTGTTTCCGTTATAAATAATTACAAACAAAAAAATACTTGTAGCATTAGAGATGGTGTTCTCTTTGTGATTACAAGAGGGCAATTTGTTTAAAAGCCTCACTGACGTCATGTATGCAATAGCTATTTATCATTTCAGCAAAATGCAATAGATGATCTTTGCCAAAGGAAAGAGTGTTTGCCATTATAGTACTTCATAGCCTTTAAATATACAAAATGAAGCCAACAGAGCTAGGGAATAGCTATCTACTTAAATTACCTGATTTTAAAATCAAGAAGAAATTTTGGGGAAAAAAGGAGGGGAAATAGTAACATCAATGTTTTTATAATAATGATAATAACAACAGATGGTTATTGTGTAGAGAGCTACATTTAACATATATGATGTCTCCCCTTCTTACAGACAACTCTAATTCTTATAAATAATGTTCATTTTACTCATGAGGAAACTGAAACTCAAGCAGTTCTCCATGTAAATTGCTTAAGGTCAAGTTAGAGACATCAGGATGTAAAGTTATATCAAAATGCCAATATTTCCAGTATAGAACACTGTCTCTACTGAGGTATAGTGCTTTAGTGTAAATAATAAATGAAAATCTACTATGCCTTGCCTTTGTGTTTCCTTTGAAGAAGAGCCACATGAATCCACACTATATGTTGCAATATGTAGATGATCCCACAGCTACATGAATTCAGACCTATTCAGTTACCTCCTGCTGACATACAAATATTTTTGACTACCTTAGTGAAAGCAAACAAAAATGAATTCCTTCCTAAAAATTCTTCATAAGAAAAACAAAAGACATTTATTTTCTTCCTCCCTCAGAGATCAGGGCACAATCAAAAGACCTCCTAAGTACTTAAAATTTACTATCACAGGAGAAACTCATCCTTGTAGACTAGTACTGAACTTGATTGAGATAGCATAGGACATTGGTTACTTCCTCTTTTGCCTTTCAAATATTTTTATGACTTCTCAAGAGCATAGCAGGGCTCACTTCCCGATCCATTTCTTCCAAGAGAGCACCAATTAATGAGGCAAACACACTGGCAATTGTTTTAAAGCCAGTACTTCAAGACCTTTAAAGGTGGTCTGCTTTAGTCAACTGAAATTGCCAATTAATAGAAAATCACATCTCTAAAAGAATCTTAAGAGTTAGCTGCATTCAAGCTTGCTTCTGTATACATCTCTGATATCACTCTTCATATAGTTGAAACATGGTGTATTTGTGATATACTTTCCACAGGATTGGGATTTTACCTGGAACTCTACAATAAGAAGAAAATACTATGAGAATAGGTGTTTTTTTTTTTTTTTCAACTGGTATAAGTTGAACAAAAGTATCTCGGAAGTTTCATTGTTCCCTTCTATGGAATCACAATGCATGTTAATATTGTAGAAGTTCTGAGAAGTTCTGCAATAAACATGTTAAAAATGGCTTAACTGAGTAACTACAACAGAAGAGTATAGCACTGTTTTCTAGTACTTCTATTAACAACCTGCAGAACAATCATGTTGGTCAAAAACATGCGCCCTCCCCATAGCTATTCAAGGAAGGACTACTTATCCCAGTGTCAGGTCCTTTAAGTTTTTTTTTTCTCTGTGTAATCCTGTTTCCTTTCCTTTCCCTTCTGTAGAATTGATCCCCAAAAATATCTCTAAAAGTATCCAAGCTCTATCTCAAAAATATTTCTAGAAAATTATGTTGGTAAACTTGTTACTAGGAGTGGTCTGAGAAAGCAAGAAGTAAGGTAGGGCTTTGGAGTCAGATAACTCATTAACCATTAGGCAGCAGAGGCTCCATTATTGGTGGTAGGAGAAGCACAAGAACTTCCAGCCTGAGATGATTGTTGAATTGTTCACATTCTCATGAGTAGTCAAATGGGATGGTGTACTAGTGGAAAAGGATGCCATGGCTGGTGTGATTTATGCCAGGTGTGTGCAAAATCCACAGGTAATTGTAACTACATGAATAACAGGATGTGATGCGTGTTGCTTAGTGCTATTAGTATCACCTCCCCTCCCCCTAAAACATAACAAAAATTTAATATTGGTTATCAGGCAATTAATAGGAAATTTTAAGGGTCAGAAGGACTCCTTGATAGCTTATAAAAATACTCTCATATTTTGAAATAGGAGGGAATGTCAAGTTGAAGACCAGGCCCACGATGCAATAATCACAGTAGCAGAACTTCAGAGGAGGTTAATTGCTCAACCAAGATAACTGTGTTACTTCAGGGTCAGGATATTGTTTAGTAGATATATGAGTGACAGATACTGCTTCACTCTACAAATTGAACCAGATGAGCAAGAAGTGGCCAATATTCTGAAGGCTTTGCTAAGATACATGAGTTATAGAAGCAGGGATATAAACCCTACAAAGATTTAGGGGACTGCCACGTCAGTAACATTTTTATTCAGCAAGTATCCAGGGGTGCTTTGGGATATCCCACACTGATAGAAGACAAGTCATTGCATATCATACCTTTACTAAGAAAAATCAACATCTAGGCCTCTTTGGGTTCTAAGGAAAGACATTCTATACTTGAGAATATAGATGAAACCTGTACAGGTGATATGAAAGACTATCAGATTTGAGTAGAACTCAGAGTAGGAATGGACTCGGCAGCAGCTCCGAGTTGCTTTGCCACTTAGGTCCTACAACCTGGAAGATCTTCTATTATAAGAGGGATCAGTGGTGATGCCATGTAAAAAGTATAGAAAGCCCAAGTAGGAGTCTCCCAATGAAGGCACTTGGCATTCAGAAGTGAAGTCAAGTCATTTGCAATTGAGACTTATATACCTTTTGTCAATGCTGAGTTAACAAGTCCAGCTATGCTATTGATTCTTACTTGAGATGGAGTACCTAGTCATGTAGCACTAAATGACCATGTCTGTGGATCTTCCCATCATGTGCAACAGTGTCGTCGTATACAGTATGAGGTAAGATGAGACAGGTCCAGCATTCTATCATAAGATGGAAATGGCACTTGATGTGTCTGGGATGATGCACTGTTGTCACAATTGTGGCCCAAGAAAACCAGCAACAAAAACTCCCACATCAGCCTCATGATGCTTCACAGCCCCTTCTCTGGCTCACATTTGTGGCCATTTGAGGGGTTCCTTAAGATCAAGTGATAGAGGGACAAAACACTGAAGTTTGTTTTGCAGATATATCAGCTTGGTATGTGGCATCCAAAAACAGCTGGATAGTAACTTCACTGGCCTTGAAAGACAGTGGTAAGAGAAAATCATTGTGAAAGGTAGAGTGAGGCAGTTGGTGCTCTTCTTGCATGGAAAGAGCAGTGGCTTGGTGCTGTAGTACATATAAACTCATGGCAGTAGTAAAGGGGATGGTTAGGTGGCTAGGAGCTTGAAAAAAGGGAATCTGGAATTTTGGGGAAAGGTCTGAGCTAGAGATATGTGGAAAACATATGGGAATGGGCATGAACTGAAATCTTTGTGTCATATGTTAATATCTACAAGAGAGTATCCAGCAGGAAAAGGCACTAAAAAGCCAAGCAGAAAAAAATGCTTTGACCATTATTAAAAAGTCAGTCTCAGTTGTTGGCCACTTCCCAGGTTAACAAACTAAGCACATAATGGAGTGGTAGTGGTTGGAGAGATTGAGGCTATATGTCTTTATGGCCTATGTACATACTGTGTATGGGAGAAGGACCTGGCAATCCACTCCCAAGGCAATCCCGAAATAGTCAGCCATTGAAAACCCTATGGGGGTCGCTATGAGTCAGATACTGACTCGACGGCACCTAACAATAACAGACTGTGTACATTTGATGTGCCAACAAAAGAGACTAACCTCGAGCTCCTGATATGGTGATATTCCTCAAGGAGACCAACCCGCAATTGACTATATTGGAATACTTCCATCCTGTAAGGACCAAATATTTGTTGTAATGGTGATAGATACAAATTCCAGGTGCCTGTTGTTGGTAGGTACAATCGAGTCCAGTTTGACTCATAATGACCCTATGTACAACAGAATGAAACACTCCCTACTCTATGCTATGCATACAGTCTTTTTTTATGCTTAAGCCTATTGTTGTAGCCACTGTGTCAAGTCATCTAGTCTAGGGTCTTCCTTTTCTTCATTGACCTTCCACTCATCCAAACATGATGTCCTTCTCCAGGGATTGGTCCCTCTTAATGAGATGTCCAAAATATGTTAAAATGCATTCTAGACAACCTTGCTTCCAAAGATCACTCTGGTGGTACTTCTCCTAGGACTAATCTATTGGTTTTTTGGTGGTTCATGGTATATTCAATATTTTTCTCCAGCACCATAATATAAAAGCATCAATTCTTCTCCTGTCTCCCTTATTCCTTGTCTAGCTTTCACAAGCATATGATGTGACTGAAAATATCATGGCATGAATCAGGCACACCTTTGTCTTCAATGCGACATCTTTGCTTTTCAACACCTTAAAGAGATCTTTTGCAACAGCTTTTCCCAGTGCAATGCATCTTTTGATTTCTTAACTGCTGCTTCCATGGGTGTTGAGTGTAGAACCAAGTAAAGCAAAATCGTGGAGAACCTCAATCTTTTCTTCATTTATCATGAAGTTGCTTACTAACCCAGTTGTAAGGACTTTTTTTCCTTGATGTTGAGATACAATCCATACTGAAGAATGTGTTCTTTGATCTTTATAGCAGATGTTTCAAATCCTCTTCACTTTGAGCCAGCAAAGTTGTGTCATCTGCATAATGCAGGTAGTTAATGAATCTTCCTCCAATCCTGATGCCATATTCTTCTTCATAAAGTCCAGCTTCTCAGATTATTTGCTCAGCATAGAGATTAAAGAGGTATAGTGAAAGGAAACAGCCCTAACACACATCTTTCTTGGCTTTAAATCAAGCAGTGTTTCCTTGTTCTGTTAGAGCAACTTCCTCCTGGTCCATATACAGATTCCTCATGAGTACAATTAGGTGTTCTGGAGTTCCCATTCTTTGCAATGTTTTCCATAATTTATTGTGATCCACACAGTCAAATGTCTTTGCATAGTCAATAAAATATAGATAGATAGACATCTTTCTGGTATTCTTTGCTTTTGGCTAATTACCATCTGACATTAGCAATCATGTCCCTGGTTCCACATCCTCTTCTAAAGCTGGCTTGATTTTCTGGCAGTTCCCTGTCAATATAATGCTGCAGCCACTTTTGAATGATCTTTAGCAAAATTTTACTTGTGTTTGATATTAATGATGTTGTTTGCTAATTTCTGCGTTCAGTTAGATTCCCTTTTTTCAGAATAAGCTTAGTTGTCTGACTGTGGCATAAGTTAGCACCATGTTTCCAGTGGCTTATAGTGTGCTCAATCCACCCACATAGGATCCTATATACAACGTTAGGTCAGACCACAGGACTCATCCAGTCATAATGTAAATGTAGGAATGGGCCCATGAAAGTGAGATTCTGATTGATCACATGCTGTACCATCTAGAAGCTGCTTTGTAGCAGAGAATTGGAATGGTTTGTGAACATCAATAGGGAGGATAGCTGATGGTGAGGGGGAGATTTAGAATAAATGCTAGAAGGAAAACCTGAATATCAGCTATGCTCAAGAATATACACAGTGACATGGACTTTTGTTTGTCTAACTAATTTCCTCTTCAAAGTTTTACTCAGACAGAAAGACCCACTGAAGAACCACAGGAGCTGTATCCTGGATCAACATGAAGTGGGTCAGAGAAGCACAAAGGGGCAGACTGTGAGAGACACAGAGATATGCTGCCCATGTCTCCTTGAAAGGAAAGACTTCTTGCTCCAGCTATCATTTCCTTCAGGGTTTGTCCTGGCTTCAGACTGTGGCTTCTCCAAAAAGCTCATCCTTTCCCAGGCTGCCCATATGCAAAGAATGATGGAAGCAGAAGTACAAAGGCCTGGGTAATTCAGGTAAATTCAGGACAGCTCTGATTACTGTATTAGCCATAGACCTGCTGAAGAGGTAGAATGAAGTTCTGTTGGACCTGAGTCACAGTTGAGTTGCTTCCTTTGCTTACCCTGCTGTACCACCTTCCTTTCATAGACACTGACAATAAATACAATGAACTCTAATCCCATCCTAATCATCTGTTTCAGGTAACCCTATCCAAGACAAAAGAGTATTCAATAAAATGCTGATATAGGCAATGCTGTACTAGAAGATTAGTAAGAATGAATTGTATCTTTCTCACTTATCATTTCCTTAAAGTTAATAAATATTTTTGAAATTTTTACCGTCATATTTCAATCTAGAACTTTTCCAATGAATTTTCTCTTAATTAGATGTGTGATCACTAATTTAATACATGCAGATTAGCTGGGAGTGGTGGCACATGCCTGTAATCTCAGTAACTCAGGAGGTGGAGGCAGGAGGATCGCAAGTTTGAGACCAGAGGCAGTCTGTATAATTTAGCAAGATCTTGTCTCAAAAAAAAAAAAGTTAAAAAACGAGCTGAGGGTGCAACTCAGTGGTCCAGCGCTTGCAAAGCATGCAAGCATGAAGCCCTGGGTTCAACCCCTAGTACTTCAAATAATAATAATAATAATAATGATAATAATAATAATAATAACAATAATAGCAAGCAAAAAGAAAAATGGAAGATAACATTAAATATTTTCATGCATGGCATTACTATATCTAGAGACTCTAAAGGTCTTTGTGGCAAGTGGGGATGTGATGTTGACAAATGGCTCAGAAAGAGAGCTTTCAGAGGAAAGAAACAAAAAAAATCAGACTTTGAGATTGCAATACAATGGTCATAAGACAGTACATGATTGGTTTCTAAGTGAAGGAGTCCAGAAACATGTGCTCTAGAAGGTGGAGTCAGAATAAGGAAGGAATACTTAAAATACCTACAAAATATTAAAAATAATGATAAAATAATTTTAAATGGGACTTTATGGACCTTTCAAAAAAAGGAAGGGTCTGAGCAGATTTGGTCCTTTCCTTTCAAACATAACTGCTCTTATAATGTTCAAAAATTTATTTGCAAAATAAATAAATAAAATGCTGAGAAACTTATTTGCAAAAATTCCCACATTTAGGGCTCAGGGTATAGCTCAGTAGCTGAATGGTAGAGAACTCTCTTAGCATGTGTGAGGACCTGTGTTCTATCCCCAGCACCAGAAAAAACAATCTCCACATTCTTAATGCTCAGTGCAGTGTTCTACAGATAGAAATTGCTGTGGACTGAATCAAGATCTCCCTTCCCCCCCAAAAAAAAAAAATTGAACCCTAATTCCTGATGTGACTACATTTGGAGGCAGGGCTTTTGTAGGATAATTAAGGCTAAATGAGGTCATAAGAGTGGGGTCTTAGTCAGATTAGAGTGGCACTTTATTGGAGAGAAAGAAAGGTGGGAAGTGGGAGAGAGAGAGAAAGACAGGGTGAGAGAGAGAGGGGGAGAGTGAGAGATAGAGACAGAGAGGGAGATATCTGTCTATCTGTCTCTTGGGCATGGAGGAAAGGCCATTTAGGACATGACAGTTAGGGGCTGATCACAAGCCAGGAGGGGAGCCCTCACCAGCAACCTAATTGGCCCTGGCAATTTGATCTTAGACTTCCAAGCTTCCAAAACTGTGAGAAAATAAATTTTTGTTGTTGAAGCTATTTGAGCGTTAGTGTTCTGTTATGGCAGCATGAGCTAAGACAGAAATTATCCCAAAAGGAGAGACGGCCTCTTCCCTGTCAGAGTTTATATTCTGCCAGAAACAGAAAACACTGGCAAGACCTGTGTCAAGAAGGAAAATGTTCCAAATGCATGTGTTGTATATGAGTAGGAGAAGAGGCAGATAAAATACACACATATACCCCACTTTATTTTAGCGCAATGTGCAAAGTTTATTTGATCATAAGGTATTTATAATTTTATAATCTGGTAAGTACAAAATAAGCGTGTTAGATGAGAGATCTAAGAGAAGGAAAATATTTCTTGAGTAAGAGCAAAGACCCTACAGAGAATGTACAGCAGTTTGGAGGTGGGTGTTGTAGGGTTAAAACTGGTGATATAATCTTTTGATTTAAATAAGATACCACAATTAAAATGAACAGAAGCCACCGTGCCTAAATGCAGAGCTGCATTGACATAGAAACAGGAACATTTCATGTTTAAGAAATGTCAGTTTTCTATAAATATAGAGGTTCAGTCATTACCACTAGAATTATTCATTATACTATGATTCAAAACAAGATGAATATACTGGGCCAACATTAAAATTCCAATCCCAAAAGACATCTTTAATGTATTTTTCAAAAATGGCTTTGTCCATGCAAAAATAGAAGTTAGCTGAGTATGAGGTAAGGTCAGAAAAAAATGTGCTCATTTCATTCTGAGTTTAAATAAGACTAGTCATTAAAAACATTTGGGGAATTTAACTGACTTGTATAAAATCTTAGTTTCTTAATTATTTTAAATCTAAAATTTGGTAATAGAAGAGTATTAACATTGCAGTCCTATTCCAATTATCTCTGATCCTCCTAATCACCCCTTTCTCTCTTCTGTCTTTCTAGTCTCTCCTTGACTGCATCCTATCTATTCTTAAAGTCCAAAGGAGACTGACTTGTTTTTAGGATTTGTCTAGGTGACTGTGCAGATGGATGTGTATCTGTTTTCAAACACACATGTACATTTTTATTGATCTTGTTTAGGTTTTAATGCACCTTTTAACACTTAAATTTCATCCCTGTCTTCAGTTTCAGGTTATTTTTTCTTATTATTTCATTCATTATTTCTATCCTAGCAGTGCTTCTGTTTTCTCAATCTGGAGCTCCTGTTAGACACATTGTATACATCCTGAATACATGCTCTTAGTTTCAGAGTTTTCCATGTTTTCTATCAGGTCACGAATTTGGTTTTCTTTTCTTTTTTTCTTTTTCCTTTTCTTTTCTTTCTTTCTTTTTTTTTTTTTTTTCTTTTTGCCATATTGGGAGTTGAACCCAGAACCTCGTGCTTGCATGTTTGGCAAGTGCTGGACCACTGAGCTGCCGCATCTAGCCCATGGTTTTTTTTTTTTTTTTTTTTTTTTTTTTTTTTTTTTTTTTTTTTTTTTTTTTTTTTTTTTTTACTTTTTGAGACAGAGTCTCGCTAAATTATGCAGACTGCCTCTGGCCTTGAACTTGCAATCCTCCTGCCTCTGCCTCCTGAGCCTCTGGGATTACAGGCCTGTGCCACTGCACTTGGCCTACAAATTTGATTTTCAACAGTGATCATTCTAATAAGCTTGTTCAGTTATAAATATATGTTTATACTTAAAATCCATACATATTTTCATATTTTCCCTTATTTTGATATAGTATACTGACTTGATATTATATATGCATTTCCTTCTCTAATCTCATCAAGTCTCCATGGAATTGATTCTGAAGTATTCCTCTGACATTTCAATTATCTCTATTTCTTCTAGGACCATTCTTTTGGTTTGTTCATATCATTCTCTATATTTTATGGTGTTTGTTTTATTCAAATATGTGGTGGTTCATGGTGGTTATGCATGTCAAAGCAGGCATTGGATTAATGAAGTTGGGTGGTATGGAATTTCCTCAAATGCCTTCCTTTTTTTTTTTTTTTCCACAGATATCCACCCTGAATGGAAGGGCTCATATAGGTCCTGGTTGTGTGGCCAGGTTGTTCAACTCACATGGTATTCTTTAGGCACATAGGTGAGGAGTTTCCACAGTTTTACATCTCCCCATTGCCAAACAAGAAGAGATTTATTCTATTGGTAGAGATGTATACCTCCAGAGAATCAAAGAGATTTATTCAGTGTGCTTCTCCTCTCTACAGAATTGCTTTTTGCTAATGATCTTCTCTCTTTTCTCTCATAGGAATTTGGAGTTTTCACTCAGATTGAGTCTAAACCTCTCCTTGGCAGTTAGCATATTTACTTTTTGGATTTTAGCCAGAGGTAAAATATACCTGTCCTTCCCGGTCACTCACTCTGTATTTGTGTGTGTGTGTGTGTGTGTGTGTGCGCGTGTGTGTGTGTTTAAAGGCCAACTAGCACAATTATTTCAATTATAGTTCTTTAATAAGTTGCTTTGGTGAATTGCTCCAGGAACCTTTCGTTTTGTCATGTTTGCTGCATATATTCACTCTGAGCTTGGTATCTCTGTGCATCTATGATTATCTTCATGATGATGTTCACTTGCTTATCATGTGGTGGTAAGTTTCATCAGGCCCAATCACATGCTTTTTATGCTTCAGGACTTTCTTACAATGTCTTAGATTTTTTTGTTTGCTATTTGTTAGGCCACATGATGATCCTTATTGACTGAAAAAGTGTAAACGAGAAATTGGCAATTCTTTTTATCCACTAAAATGTTAATATCTGGGTATATGTGAGAAATAACAACAACTTTTTAATCTTTTCAATGCAGAATTAGATCTTGGCCATATCTTAAGGCTACATGGAGTGTCAGGTTGTTCATTACTGGCTTAAGATGTTTCTATTCCCAGGAGCATTCTCACGTTAATGGGGAGCTCTTGTAGCACAAAAGCCTTCAAGACCAAAAGAAATTAATCTCTAAAAGTGGAATTTAAGATATTAGGACAAAGCTCTGGGGGCAAGGAAGAGAGGAGAATTTTTAAATGGAAGATTTCTCTCTACCTGCAAATTATGTCTATCATAAGGCAAGCTTCAGTAGGGAAAAGTAGGAAATCATATAAGATCATATTTCCCATAGGAAGCAAAATTTATTTTTCAACAGCAAAAAATATTAAAGCACATCAAATTACTTACATATTTTAAATAGCATACACCAAGGCCTTTTTATTTTGATGTGATAGATCATTGTATAAAATCCTAGTTTGAACATTATCTAGCACAAATAATCTCCTTTCCACTAAGGAGTTTATTGAGATTATTTGTATGAAGTATGTATTAGTAAATGATATTCTGGTAATAGTAGATGAAACTCATGTCTGTGGACATGGATATAGTGCCTGATGCAGCAACAGGTATTTTGGAGTAATTAGTGATATTGATGCTGATGAATTTCTGTGATTTGGGCAAACTGTCCAAATTTCAAATTCTCATAAGGATGACAAACATTATCATTATAAAACACATAATAAAAATAAAACAACTCTTTAACCTCTTCAATTCCTAATTTGTCTACTCAGTAAATGATATGTTAAAGTAATTACAGACTCTAGGTTTTATAATAGTTTTTCTTTTTTTTCTACCAAACCATATATAAGAGTAATGAATCTTGTTTTTCTTTTCCTTTCTGCCTTATTTTCTTGTACATTTTATTGCTGAACCTAGCAATAAGTAGAAATGGTAAATAACACCTTCAAACCACAGAACTCCTTGAGATGATAGGAAATAAGCTCCTTTTTTTTCCTATTTTTCATAAAGAAACTATTTATTAGTGATAATGATAATGTAAGTATGTTATTTGGCTAAATAGCACACATTTTTCCTTTTCTTTAAGCAACATAGTTACCATTACTTATAACAGAAGCTGAAAACTAGAAAAATAGGTTTTAATTACCATTATATAACAAATATAGACTGGAGTAATTAAATAGCAAGTTCATTAGATAAGAGCAAACATTAAAAGTGGTATACTCTCAAGCACTTATAAAGACAAAAGTTCTGTTCATCTTAGGCAAACTGTTCTTTGAACTCTGAATTCTGATCACACACCACTTTTATATTTATATTAGGTCAAATCAGTGACTTATTCTTTCAGGTAGCAATTTTCTTAGAAACATTTCCTCTCTATAAATGAATGAAATATATCTGGACATCAAATACCTAATTACAAGGTTTATGAAATATATATTTTTATTCCTAGCAGAATTGTCATCTATTTGGCTTTTTCTTTTTAACTGTAAGAAATATTCTAGGCTGCACTGGAAAACAGCAGATGTCACAAACAAAAAGAAGCTCTTTAAGTTGTATGTCACCAAAAGAGCAGGTGTGATCTCAAGAAAAAAGGAAAAGCTCTTGTTTTCATGCAATTATCTTTTTTAATGAAAATAAATGAAGGAGAAAAACCCACAAGACCATATCAACATCGACATTTTCTCCTTCTTTCCCTCTCACAAACATTTTCCTCTGAAACTAAAACAGCTCTTTAACCTCTTCAATTCCTGATTTGTCTACTCAGTAAGCATTCATCAGGATAAGTACTGAAATCTGAAAAGAATCTTACTGCTGTCCTTAGAAAAGTCTGTGTAGTTTCACTAAAAGATATTAAAGCCAAGGAGAACAGAGTCTGAGAAAAAAGGACAATTAACAGAAGCAAGAGGCCAAGGTTGACACCAGAAGTCATTGTTGTTGTTGTTGTTAGGTGCTGTCCAGTCGGTATCTGACTCATAGCAACCCTACATACAACAGGTGAAACACTATTGTGAGTGCTTCTTTGCTATTCATAGAATTTTCAAGGGTGATTGTTCTTTGGGAGTGGGTTGCCAGGTCCTTATCCCCAGAAGTCATTAGAGAAGGGACTCTCACCTGGAACATAAAAGTTATTGGAAGGTAGAGAAGACATAGGAATGTTCTAAGGATATCTAGGGAGAGTATCATTTTGTCTTCCCACAAAAGAACACTGTACAATGAAACTCAAGTATGGAAATGTCATAATGAGACTCATTAATTTGTACATTAAAGGGTACTAATAAAATAAGATTACTGGGGGCCAGGGGGAGATCAGCTTACTGTGCACCAAATAGAAAATGTACAATAAACTTGACATTAGTAAGCTTTGGAAACACCTTTCCACACTCAATTATCTAAGGAAATAAAGGTTACCAATAGTCAAATCAGAAATTTAAGATTATAATAAATCATAAAAATACAGTTGTTACAATAATGAACATTTGTGGAGTGCTGCCCATGTACTGTGAACTGTCGCACACCTATTATGACATTACATTCTCTCAATATTCCTTTTGGAGAGATACCGCTGCTCCCCATTTTAATTTAGGCTTAGCAAGTGGCAGAATCAGTATTTGAACATTTTGTTGTTTTCAGGTACTGTCAAGTCAGTGTCCAACCCATAGTGATCCTATGTACAACAGGGGAAACAATATTGTCAGTGCTTCTCTGCTATTCGTAGGGTTTTCAATGGCTGATTGTTTTTTTGGGAGTGGGCTGCTGGGTCCTTCTCCCAAGCCTTCAGCACCTAATGTTCCCAGGTGGTCCCCCATCCAAGTACTAACCAGGCCCAACCATGCCTAGCTTCCAAGATATGATGCAATTGGACGCCACAGTGTTATGGCTGCAGGCGTATTTGAACATTTGTTGTTGTTAGGTGCCATTGAGTCATGTCTGACTCATGGAGACCCTTATAGGGTTTTCAATGGCTGATTGTTTTGGGATTGCCTTGGGAGTGGATTGCCACATCCTTCTCCCATTTTTGCAGTGCTAGGATTCAAACTCAGGACCTCAGAGACTGTGGAGACGTGCTCTACCAAACTGAGCTAAATCCCAGCCCTGTATTTGAACATAGGACACCTTAAATGAGGGTCTGTGCTTTTAACATCTATTCATATGTCCTTACTATGTAAGAAGCTCAATCATGTAGACTCACAGAATGAAAGGACAAGAAGGGGTTCAGAAAAAAAAATTCTAGCATTGCTCCACCACCGGTTAGCATCACTCAGTTGCTGGGTGAGACACTAGATTGAGAACGGGGCAAGAAGTGTTTCAAAATAATTTTTTACCACAATGACCTCAAAGCCTAAAGGTCTACATTAGAAATTCCTTCATTTGGATCTTGAAAACTTTTTGGATCAACAAGTCCTCATAATAAGAAAGGAGGGATAAAAACTCCTAAAATTTAAGTCACTGAATCAGAATCTCTGAATTGGAGAATCTGCTTTGAATAGCTCCCCATTGTGTCAAGTTGATTGCTTCTGAAGAAATAGATTAAAACTTGTTCAACTCCAGACTGATGATATTGGGACAGTGGGAAAGAAAGTAAAGAAGAATAAAAGCATTAAATTGAAATAACACATCCCATAACTTTTTCTAGGTTCAGCTTTGTCAAGGGGAATTTTAAAACTCTGCTTTATCTTTTTCAGGTCTCTGAGAAACTTTTCAGACAATTGACCTGATGTACTAAGTAGAAGAGTAATTGCATGTTCTACAATTGGTGGTTAGTAAACCTAAATGGACGCAATGTCATCCTCTTGGCAGATAGCTGGAAGCTACCTGTAAGCTTCACCACATGCTGAATAGCACAAACTGTATCACACTAAAGTGAATAGACATGGCTTTGAGAACAAGTTCTTCGTATCAAAATCACATATACCAGGGTTATTTTGTTTCTAATGATGAGTTGATATTCTGCCTGACATTTTGACATGTCACTGTGACTCTTGCATTTATAAAGGAGAAAAATAGAACTACACAGTGGGGATCTTTGGAACTTGATCTGATACTGGAAAAAATCTCAGAAATTGAGTAAATCTCAATTTGGGAATCAGCCTCATGTTCTATATGCCCATTTGTGGCTTTGAGTACAGTTTGATTTCATATCATCCTTTGTTCGTTAGTCTTATGAATCTGTTGAAATATCGTTATGTCATGAGACTCATAGTACCTCACACAAATATTGTCAATGCCAGTTATCTTCAAGTACAGTTTTTGAGTTACTTTAGTCTAAGAGAGTTTAGGAAGAGCAGCTTTCCTATCTTAGGAAAATCATTCTTACAATTATAATATGATTTATTCTTTATCTGTAGATACATATACAGTAGAGGATATACTGAGTCATTTGTATCATTTAAAATGACATTGATAACATCTCTTACTTGATAAAAGCAAATGCTAAATGGAAATGTGACAGGTATAGCCCAGAATACCTATATTTTCACTGAGTTTAAGAGTATTTACACAAAATTTCCTTCATTACTTAACTAAAAATTATAAAAATAGAAATAAGAAGAGGCATACACCAGATGTTTGCCTCCCATTGGCATATATTCATTGGCAGACTATAAGGGTTATTGTTTTGAGAGGAAGTCCACCTATTATATGTTTAACTTTTTAAAAGTAAAGATCAGAAAAGCTTACCTGTTTCAGAAGATTTCAAAATGGTATTATTTGCACTATATATGCAAGCAAGCCAGGAGAAAGCTTAATTGTCAGTGTTTGATAGGAAAGGATATACAAGTACGGAGAAAATGAATGAAGACATTTCCATTCAATATGTGTGTGTACACTGTGGTGCTGCATCATAGTGAATGTACAAAATGTAAGGTTAATTATAATAATTAGTGTGGGTTAAACTCAGGTATTATTAATTGGTTCTAATAAATTTTTGGATACTTGTCTGAAATTCATGTACACAGTTTATACTTCCTAATTAGCAAAATGGTGAAGGAGGAAAACCCTTTAATCAATTTCTTTAAGGTTATTGTTATGTTTGCTTCATCACAGATGAAAAAGTGAAGGAGAGTATTTCTACCAAATGAGAAGAAAGACAGAGGAAAAATAATGGAGACACATTTGTAAACTTGAAATTTTTCTGGGGTTTGGTGCAAGTAAAAGATAGAGTTTAAAGTCATTTATCATTTTATCCAAATAAATCTTTTTAGTCCAGGTTGTACATTTAAAGGGATATGATCTATAAAATGCTTGAAATCCCTTAGCTTTCTCTTCCCCAAGATGCATTCAGTGTGGCTGGAAGGCTCTGTTCAGGAAATTAAGGTTTCTAAATTGTGACTGTTTTTTATCACAGGATGAATCTCCCCTCACAGTAGGGATCAAGGATGTGAGGAAAGGTCTTGGCCTGCAATAGTAGCCGATTCTGTGTCACACTACAGAGAAAGCGGAATGAAATCCAAAAATGAAATGTGCTTTCTGATTGATGTATTATCTTAGTCTTTTCCTTAGATGGAACCTGTTCTCTTGGCTTACCATACTCCCTTGGCCCGGATGCTCACAGTAAGGATAACCCATGAAAAGGAAAAGTAGGTCTTTGAGTCAGTTTATTCCATGTTTAGATATTAGGGATTTATGGTTCTTTGGTTCTCATTGCTTCATATCAGATTTTCAGAGATGATTTTGGAGAGGATAGGTTTCTACTCCTTGCATCTAGTCCCTGCCTAAGCAGAAATCCCTCCCAGGGGATAGTTGGTAGAAAAGAGAGCTGGAATCACAGGTGAAAACTAGTATAAAGATGACTTATTCCTGTGAAAGTTGGGCACGTCACCCTGTCAGCTGTCAAAAATGCCACTAACTCTTTTATTTACTTATTTCAGTAAACACTCTTAGAAATCATCAATTTTTGGAATTGGCATTTTAAAACATGAAGGAAAGTGTTCAAAGTGAATTTGTGCATGTGGCTAAGTGTCCATTTCTAAATGCATTCTTATATGATGTTGGAGTTTATGTGTTGTATGTATGTTGACATATTTATAATACATGAATACTTGTAAGTATCATCATTCTTTATGAAATTAGCATTTGTTTAAAGCCATACTTGTGGTTTTGGAAAATCTATCTGTACTTACATTGAGATACATCTGAAATTGTAATAAATGAACAGATTCTTTAAAGGTGCTTATTATAAATCCACTCAAACCTAATGTTTTTCTCTACAAAGTGAGTAACCTACATTTTTGTACCTTTTATGCTTTCTTTCTTTATAATTTAAAAGTGTTTAAACAGGAAAATTGTTGATGATAGTATTGACTCTGGTCAGGTAAAAGAACAATTATTGAGTCAAAGAAGATCTCAAATGGACCTAATACCTAGGAAGCTAACATTTTAGGTCTCTACCTATATGAAAACTCTGGTTAGATTTTTCCACAAAGTTTTCTCCCTCAATGAGAGGATAATATTTGTTTTCTTTCCATCTTCCTTATTAGTGGCATTCACCACTTTGGGCCTGATTTCCTTCCTCCTGCTCTCTTGAAGAGCCAGTCAGACTCTTCCCATTTGGCACCCCATAGGTATGATTTATTTTAAAAAGAATTTTTCTATTTAAGACCCAAGGTCCACTAAAAATCTCCTTTCAAGGAACCATCCTTAGCAATTTCCATGATGGAAAATATTAATGGCTATAAACATTTAATGAGGTATTCCTGGAGGAATTTCCTTAGGGTAAAGCCATGACCCATACAAGTGATTGCCTAATGGATTATCAGATTCCAGTAACATAGTTATTGTGAGACATAAAGAAAAAGTTATTCTCTTATTTCAAAGAGCTTATACATTGGTTGAGTTGTATCTCAATAATTCAAAGAGCTGGAGAAGGACCCAGCAACCCACTCCCAAAAAACAATCAGCCATTGAAAACCCTATGAATAGCAGAGAAGCACCAACAACAGTGTTTCACCTGTTGTACGTAGGGTCGCTATGAGTCGGATACCAACTCACCGGCACCTAACAACAACAACAACAATGCAAAGAGCATGTGACACTTTTATGACAGTGTGAACATGTATGTGAGACTTCTGGTTAAGTTGGAGGATTAGGAACAGACTCTGGGTGAGGTGGTGAAACAAAGGAAGTAGGATCGGAAAGAATAGACATTATCACAAACAGAAAATCAGGAAAAGGACATAAATCACAAAGGACATGATAGGACAGCCTCCATATTCAGAAAACAAAACCCCAAGCAGGGGCCAGCAGGGAAGAAGAAGCCCTACTCAAAAGGGAAGCCAGATTCTCCTCACCCTGTAGTCTGGTAGTAAACAAAGACAAATCTCTGAACAGGGACCCTGGGAATACACCACCACAGCACCTAGGTGTGGGACAGATGTGTAAGGCAATTGTGGGACCTGAGGAAAGCCAGAAGCACTTTCACTCACCCAGTGAACAGGCAGTGGTGTGATGAACCATGGTGCCTAGGCAGGATCCTGAGGCCCACCCAGAGTCCCAACAACTGCATAAAGAGATTGACATGCCATGGACTCTGGTCAGATGAATAAGCCAAGGCCAAGTACTCCTAACCATGCAAACTTTCTAACCAATTCATTCACAAATTGAACTCTGTGTGCTATGGCTAGAGATGCTCTGCCTATCGGATCTGTGGCATCATTGCTTCCCCTCTAATGTAGATAGAAAGAGCCACCCATGCAACTGAGCTGCTGAACAAGAATCTGGGCTTGGGCAATGAAACTTTCTGGAGAGCCTGATAGGTTACAAAACTGAAGGGCCCACAGAAAACCTGTTCCAATAACTATTCTTGGTATTTCGTTTTCCAAACAAGACTTAATGTTGTCAGTTATTACTCTGGTTGTAACTTAAACTAATTTTATCCTCAAAGTTTTTTCTTTATTGAGCAACATAAGATTTAAAATCCCTTACTCTCCCCATCCTCTCTACCTAATAATCCTCTCTATTCATCATTGTCTTGTATCCCCTTCTTCTCACCTAACCCAGCTGCTTATTTCTGTCTCCCTTTTATCTACTACACTGTCATTTTACTCATCTACAACTTTTACCTTCACCCTTAATATTTTTCATCTCATAGCTAAGACTACATTATTCAGGCAATCCTTCTTTTCATTGATAATATACTAGCTAGCATAAAACATTTTTAATTGTACAGTGATTATATATGTGGTTTGGCTAGGTAATGTTACTGTAACAAACATTTGCCTTCCAACATTTAATGAAGCATTAGAGACTGAGCTCTCAAGAGACAGCTTCTAACAAAGAAAACTTCCACACCAACAGATGAGCAAATTACAACAAAGAAATACAAGAAACATGAAAAATCAAGATACCAAAATTCCTCCAAGAGATCATAACTTCCCAATAAACAAAGCCAAAGACATTGAAACAGTTGAAATGCTGACAAAGAATTCAAAAGTCTAAATGATTAATGATTTCAAATAAGATACAAATAAGCAGATGAACAAATTGAGAAAGCTAATCCAAATCCTGGATGAGAAATTTAGCAAGGAAACTGAAATTATAAAAAAATTGGAAATATTGGAAATTAAAAGCATAATAAACCAAATTTTAAAACACACTGGAAAGTCACACCAGCAGAATAAATCAAATAGAAGAAAGAATATCAGGGATGGAAGACAAGGTGGAGGACGTACTACATGCAGACATTAACACAAAAAATAAATGAATATTATGACAACTTTCAAGAACTATGGGAGATAAAAACAAACCTAAGAACCTATATGATAGAAGAAGGAGCTGAGATGAAAACAACAAGAATAGGAAATCCACTCAATGAAATAATAGCAGCAAACTTCTCAAACCTAGGGGAAGAAATGAACACCCAAACACAAGTGGCACTCCACACAAGTAGAAACTCCAAACAGACATGACAAGTGTGGGGAAGCCCCCTCTCAAGAACAAAAATGAAACAAAACAAAACAAAACAAAACAAAAAACTGTAGGGGTTGCTATACTGATATCAGACAAAGTAGACTTCAGCCTCAAATTAATCAGAAGATAAAGATGATCACTACATATTAATAAAGGGAGAAAAATTAATCAAGAAGATGCAATGATTATAAATGTTTGTGAACCAAACAATTATGTACCTAGTGTCACAAAATGGACATTCATGGCCACAAAGGAACAGGTAGGCCTTGATATAACAAAAGTGGGTGAACTCAATACCCCACTGTCATCAGTAGATAGATCATCTAACAAAAATCAAGAGAGAAATCTTACAGTTCAACAACACCACAGACCAGATAGACTTAACAGACATCTACAGAATATTTAATCCAAAAGATGCAATATACACATTCTTTTCAGTGCTACATGGAATATTTTCTAAAGTAGACCACATTTTAGGTAATAAAAAAGTCTAAACAAGTATAAGAAAATTAAAAACTTTCCTTGAATCCTATCAGGTCACAATGGAATAGAACTAGAAATCAATAGCAAGAGAAACTACAAAAATTTTACAAACATATAGAGATTAAAAAACATAATTTCAACAATCACTGGGTCCTCAAAGAAATCAGAGAGGAAATTAAAAAATGTTTAGAGTCAAAGGAAAATGAAAACACAATCTACTAAAATCTCTGGGATATAGAAAAGGCTGTGCAGTGAGGGATATTCATAGCTATAAATGCTTGTATTATAAAATCAGAGAAAGCTTGAGTAAATAACTTAATGATGCACCTTCAGCAATAGAGAAACAAAAATAAATCAGACCCAAAAGGAAATAGAGGGAAAGAAATAATTAAGATCAGGGCAGATATCAATGAAATGGAAACTAAAAGAACAATACAAAGAAACAATGAAACAAAAAAGTTATCTTTGAGAAGATAAGAGAGATAAACTCTTAGCCAAAATAATCAGAAGAACTAAAGGGGTCATTCAAACTAATAAGATTAGAGATACAAAAGGCATCATTATGACAGACACTAATGAAATACACAGGATCATCAGAGATTACTTTGAGAATTTGTACTCTTCCAAAAAGTAAAATAAAGAGGAAATGGATAAATTTCTTAATACATATGACCTGCCAAAATTAAACGAAGGGGCTATTACTAATTTAAACAGACCTATAACAAGTAAGGAAATTGAAGCAGTAGTAAAGAATCTCCCAACAAAAACAATAACAAAAATGCCCAGATCTCGACAGGCTCACAGCCAAATTCTACCAAGTTGTTAAAGAAGAATTAATACCTATCCTCCTCAAACTATTCCATAAAATAGAAAAGGAATGAATATTCCCAAATTCAGTCTACAAAACCGATATCACCCTAATATCAAAACTAGATAAAGACATAACAAAAAAGATAATTGTAGACCATTTCTCTCATGAATATAGATGCCAAAATCCTGAACAAAATACTTGCAAATCAAATACAGCAACACATAAAAAGATCATACACCATGGCCAAGTAGGTTTCATTCCGCAGATACAAGGCTAGTTTGACAAAAGCTAATCAATAAATATAATTCAGCATATAGACTCAGAGGCCTAAATCACCATCTCAACACATGGCAGAAAAAGGTATTTGACTAAGTTCAAAATCCCTTCATGATAACAGTCCTGAAGAAACTGAGAATAGAAAGAACATTCCTCAACATTATAAAGGCTATTATAAGACAAACTTACAGCCAACGTTGGGGGCTAGAATTTAGCTCAGTTGGTAGAACACCACTGTGCAGTCTCTGAGGTCCTGAGTTTGATTCCCAGTGCCACAAAAATGGGAGAAGGAAATAGCAGTCCACTCCCAAGGCAATTCCAAATCAACCAGCCATTGAAAACCCTGTAAGGAGTGCCAGGTGCTGGCGGCGCATGCCTGTAATCTCAGCGGCTCAGGAGGTGGAGGCAGGAGGATCACAAGTTTGAGACCAGAGGCAGTCTTCTTAACTTAGTGAGACCCTGTCTCAAAAATTAAAAAAATGGGCTGGGTGCGCAGCTCAGTGTTCCACCACTTGCAAAGCATACAGGTGCGAGGCCCTGGGTTCAATCCCCAGTACCGAAAAAACAAACAAACACACAAACAAAAACCAACCAACCAAACAAACAAAAACCCTGTAAGAGTCACTATGAGTTAGACATGACTCCATGGTACCTAACAACAAAAATAGCCAACATTATACTAAATGGGGAAAAATGGAAACATTCTCCTAAAATCAGGAGTGAGACAAGGATGCCCACTCTCTCCACTCTTATTCAATATAGTAATTGAAGATCTAGCCAGAACAATAATGCAAGAGAAAGAAATAAAAGGGATACAAACAGAGAATGAAGAAGTCAAATTATCCCTATTTGCAGATGTCATGATCCTATACTTAAAAAACCCTAAGACTTCCATCAAACAATTCTTAGGTCTGATAAGTACTTTCAGCAGCATAGCAGGATACAAAATCAATATTCAAAAATCATGTAGCATTTCTATGTACCAACAATAAGCAAGATAAGAAAGAAATCAAAACAGCAATCACATTCACAATAGCTTCAAAAAATTAGGAATAAATCTAACCAAGGAACTGAAAGACATATACCATGAAAACTTCAATACACTAAGGAATGAATTTGAAGAAGCCATTATAAGATAGAACGACCTCCCTTGCTCATGGATCAGCAGAATTAATATTGTGAAAATGACTATACTACCGATAGTGATCTACAGATTCAATGAAATCCTCATCAAAATTCTGATGATATATTTCACAGAAATAGACTAAAAAAAAATCCTAAAATTTATATGGAAACACAAAAGACCGTGAATAGCCAAAGCAATCCTGAGCAGAAAGAGGAATGAAGGAGGTATCACAATACCTGACATCAAATTATATTACAGGGCCATAATAACAAAAGCTGCTTTGTACTGGCACAAAAATAGACATGAAGATCAATGGAATCAAATAGAAGACTCAAATAAATCTGCACAGCTACAGTTCCTTATTTTTGATAACAGAGCCAGAAGCATATGTAGGATAAAGAGCCTCTTCAACAAGTGATGCTTGGAAAACTGGATATCCATATGTAGAAGAATGAAAGTAGATCCCTATTTCTCATACTGTACAAAAATCATTTGAAAAGGGACCATAGATCTCAGTGTAAAAGTGTAAACTTTGAAACTACTGGAAGAAAATGTAGAGAAAACTCTTCAACCCATAGGCATAGTCAAGTACTCCAATAGCCCAGGAACTTGTAGTAAGAATTGATGAATGAGACTACATTCAATTAAAAAGTTTCTGCATAGCAAAGGATACAATCAATAGGATCAAGAGAGAGCCTACAGAATGTAAGGAAGTCTTTGCCAACTATATATGCTACAGGAGATAAATATTTAAGATATATAAAGAACTCAAAAAAGTAAATACCAAAAAATAATCCAATGAAGAAGTGGGCTATTGGGCTAAACAGATGGTTTTCAAAAGAAATACAAATGGGCAACAGACATACAAAAAATGTTCAACATCCTTAGCCATCAGGGAAATGCAAGTCAAAACTACACTGAGATTCCATCTCACTCTAGTCAGAATGGTCAGCACCAGAAAAACAAAGAACAACAAATACTGGTGAGAATGTGGGGAAAAAGGAACTGTTATACATTGCTGGTGGGAGAAGGACCCAGCCACTCACTCCCAAAAATCAATTCGCCATTGAAAACCCTATGTACGTAGGGTCAGGGTTGTTATGAGTTGGACATTGACTTGACAACACCTAACAACAACAACATACATTGTTGGTGGGACTATAAACTGTTACAGCCATTATGGAAATCTGTATGGAGTTTCCTCAGAAAACTAAAAGAACGACCATATGACCCTGCTATGCCAATCTTGGATATATACCCAAAGGAATCCAAGTTATTATACCATAGAGACACTTGCACCTACATGCTCATTGCAGCATTCTTCACAATTACAAAAATATAGAATAAACCCAGATGTCCATTAACAGATGAATGGATTAAAAAGTGTAGCATGTACATTTCCATTCAGCCATAAAGAAGAATGAAATTATGTCATTTGCAGGA
Organism: Pedetes capensis; assembly: GCA_007922755.1. Taxonomy (NCBI): domain Eukaryota; kingdom Metazoa; phylum Chordata; class Mammalia; order Rodentia; family Pedetidae; genus Pedetes; species Pedetes capensis. The sequence goes on from VMDO01004265.1 coordinate 31,064, forward strand.
AAATGAATGAATCTGGAGATCATGATTTTAAGCAAAATAAGCCAGACTCAGAAAAACAAATATAGTATGTTCTTGATCATATGCAGAAGCAAGATTTATATAAAAATGAAAAATATAAATATATATGTATGCAAAATTTGAAAATACAAGGGGATTTATCTAGAATGGGGAGGGGATTTGTGGGAATGGGAGCAACATGGGTGTGCAAACAGAGAACAAGTACCAAGTACATGAATAACTATGATAATCTTATAAAGAAACTATGCTAACTAAATAACAATAAAAATATAAATTCATAAAAGACAAAAAATGTATGTGATTGTCAAGATTGTGTTATGATTTGTGTAAACTGAAAGTCCAAGTTGATTATTTGCCTCTACCATTTAATGTTCACACCCTGAAATTCATCTAGCAGACTCTGTATGCCCACTGTATTTTGACTCTTGTTTAACAAGCCATAGTTATTGACACATGTTGACAAAAGAAAGGGTAATTCTGCAGAGGAATGTTTCAGTCCAGTTTTCTTGAGGCAGGAATACATAAAGAGTGATATGATTGCCAAGAAAGGAAGCAAAGCGTTATAAAGGTAAAGATATGTGACATTTTTGAAAGAGTAACAGAAAAAGCAATGTAATTGGCAATGAAATAATTGATAAGAGTCTGTTACTTATGTGTACCCACACTGAATGTGGAAAAACAAAATATATTCTGGTTATATTCCCTCAGTGTCCTTTCTTTGTCTCCTAGGGGTGGGTAATATTAGACAAGCTATGGCATCTTGTCAATCATCACCTTGCAAAGATGAACATGTGTTCAGTTTGCTGGAGTGAGGAGGGAGGCTTTGAGAATGATTTGCATGAAACTGGTGAGTGATAAGTGACCATGGTGCTTTTCAAAGTTATGGAAGAGTGAATGGGCAATTTTATATAAGGTTAAGAAGAGTGTCTACAGCCATGCCACTCTGGCATCTGATCTTTTCTGATCTTTGAAGCTAAGCAGGGTCAGGCCTGCTTAGTCCTTGGATGGGAGACCACCTGGGAATAGTGGGTGCTATAGGCATGGGAAAAGGACTTGGCAACTCACTCCTGAAACAATCAGCCATGGAAAACTGTGAATAGAAGAGAAGCAGTGACAATAGTGCTGGGCACAGCACAGTGTTGGGAAATGTTTTGTCTGTTGTATATAGGGCCACTATGAGTTGGATCTAACTTGACGGCACCCAACAACAACAACAACAACAACAACAACAACAACAGGAGAGTATTGCCAGGGCTATACTTGTTAGTTTGCTAGGACTGGCTAGGGGGAAAATCAATTTCCTTTTAGTTCTGGAGGCTAGAAGTTCAAGATCAAGGTGTTGGCAATATTGTTTTCCTCTGTAGCCTCTCTCTTTGCAGATAGTTACCCTGTTGCTTCTTCTTCACATGATTGTCCCCCTGCACAAGTACTCCTGGCACCTCTATGTCTTGATCTGCTCTTATGAGGACACCACTCAGATTAGATTTAACTCTATCCTAATGGCCTCATTTTGACTTAATCACCTATTGAAAGACCCTATTTCCAAATCCAGTCATGTTCTGAGGTATGGGGAGGAGGATTAGAGCCTTCACATATGAATTTGGGCTGACTCAATTCATCCTGTAACACTCACTTGACTATGTACTCCAAAGCACTATTGTAAAATCCAAGGGTAAAGTTCATCTTGGTTATTTAAAAAGACCAGCAAAGCTCCAGGATTTTTGTGTGTGTGTGTGTGTGTGTGTGTGTGTGTGTGTGTGTGTGTGTGTGTGCAGCATTTTAGCATACTGGCTTCAAATGAATATACCTAAGATACCGTTCCATGTATTTGCCATTTGTGCCCATGAACTACCTCCATTTCTGATTGTATTAAGCTCCCATTGATAACCTTCTCTGTAGTATAAGTCTCTAGTCAAATGTTAATATGATACTAAATGGGAAATGTAAGATCCAAATGGAATGACAGAACAAGCCTATTTGAGGGGGGTAATGGAGGAAGAAAAGCCAGAGCATGGAGGTCAAATCATTCAGAGACATATCCAGCATCAGGCAGAAAATATCCAGTGGTGTAACAGTAGGTGATAGCGTAAGCCCATTGCAACCACAGGGAACATAAGGGGGATTTGGCTCTTGGTGTACTGGAGCTCTCCCTTTCAATCAGGAGCTCATCAGCCTCACTAAGTAAGGCCGAATTTTCCTTTCAGCAGCTGCCTCCAATTCCTTACTCCATCTCTCATAAACTATTCCGACATTGGGAGACAGATAGGAAAATGAGAAACGATGGCGCTACATGGGCCTCTTCTGGTATTTCTTGGTATCTCCTAAGCACCAGGTCCATCTCTCCTGATTTCTGAAAGCCTTGTCTATTCTGGTGAGGTAGGGATGATCCCATAGGCACAGTGTGGAATCTACAGCACCAGGACATCTCTCCTGATTTCTGAAAGCCTTGTCTATTCTGGTGAGGTAGGGATGATCCCATAGGCACAGTGTGGAATCTACAGAGTGTTCAGCCTTGCAGATGTCATCAAAGCAATGTTCCCAGCTGATATAACAAATGCAGCCAGCATGAGATCCAGAGAATTGGGTTTATCAAGGGGATTGTTGTAGTCTTATTATCTACTTTAACAATTTGGGATCACCAAATCACATATCATCATAACTGCCTTCCTGCCAATGTTTTCCCCTTCTCTTTCAAGATTTGCCACTGAATCATTTCACAGTATGCTTTAATGACAGTGGATATGGGATTCACTGTGGTTTTATAGTACAGCTGCAGCTGCCAGGCTTGTCTGAAGAATTACAAGGTCTCTTTTCTAAGCAGAATGAAATAAATATCACATCAAAAATAACATCTAGGATTTAAAATAAAGATGTTTGAATACAACTTACAAAAACCAAATTCTCTTTTAGATTCTCTTCTAGGATAATTCTTGATCTGGGAGATGATGCCCTCTGTATGCAGTTGAAGATGAGGAAAGATTTGCGTAGGGTGGAACTAACCATTCCAGTGGTCTCCATCTTCAACGAATCCACTTGACATCTTATTCACATCTTTGTGCAGGCAGCACCTGGCTCAGTGCCACCCCTAAAAAAATTATTCAGTAAGGGGGAGGCAGGTTGGCTGGAGGAATAATTACAAATTTCTCTTGTGTTTCACTGGTCTTGGAGCCATTAGTGTCCTCTTCTCTTGCTATTTCCTCTTTACTTTGCAAGCTACAACCAGGATTGGGATGCTTTCCACAGACAGATTTTTATTTAGAAACAGGAAAACTAGGCAACCTACTTTCTTGTTTTCAGTCAGATTTGAACCATTGCTATGCAAATATTTTGAACTGATAGACAACTGGATCATATTTCTGTAAGCTAGCCTATATTCTATGAACTTGAACCTTGAATTAGGTTTTACTGAGGCTTGTTAATATCTATCCTGTGATCAGCACTAATCACAACTTTAATTACTTTATAATTACATAAGTAACATGTGGTTGGATGTTTTCTCATCTGAAAAAAAGAACAAAGGCTCTTCTTGACCATACTTTCTTCTACTCTACCTTTGTTATCTCTGCTATTTCTGCAGGTAATTAAAATCTATGAAACTCAGGACTAAATCCAATGGTTAAATAATTCATTGTATATTTAACAGACAAACTGTACTCTTCACTTATTGAAGGTACAATTAAAAACACATAAAACTTTAATTCGTATAATGTTTAATTGGTAGGTTTGAAGCCAATTATAATACCAATGAACTCTTTCCCCAATTTGAACTCCTACATTATTTTTCATTAAAATGTTAAGTTAAAAGAAATTGTCGTTAAATATCAAGGAAAGCTGTCACCGAACCTAGCAGGTGGTATCTGTTAGCAAAGCTCAGATCACATAAGGAAATGCCTCCAATGAAATCATTTCTTGATAACCACTGCTAGGCAACACACACACACACACACACACACACACACACACACGCACACACGCACACACACACACACACACACTGAAGTTTTCTGTAATAAAAGCTAAAGCATATAATCAAGGCAGAAAATTGAAAAGTATAAAAATATGAAAGAAAAAACTGTGAAGAAATAAGCATGAGTTAAGGCAAAACAAACAGCAATCTTAAAAAGAAGACAAATGTGTCCTAAGACCCAGGATTACACACATTAAAATCTTAAATACTGTTTGATAATCTCTTTCATGCTCTAGGTTCTGTTTCATTCCCAGAAGGTCTTTTACATCTAAGAAAAAGTGAGAAAAATAATCATGGCCTCTGGTAAGGTTAAACCACTGGTCTGAAAGAAGAAATTTATTATAGCCCCTTTCTGGTTCAATATAATTCTGGGGAGCACTATAGTTTTTATTTATAGTTTTAATCGAGAGAATTTTAAAAATTGTAGTGTCTTCTCTTTTTTGTCTTATTCTTTTTCTCCAATTTCTGTACTTTAATTAAAGAACCAGGGTGGAAGAATACTTTGTTCTGGAGGGTAAGGATGATGCATAACTAACATAAGATGTAGAAATCATGCTACCTAAAAGGAAAAATTTAAGTTATTTCAAAATTTTATGAGCATCCATGGTTTTACTTCAGGGCAATGTTATCTAGTATTTAAGTGCTAAAGGATCACTGTGTTGTATCAAAGCTTTATTGCATGCTACTCGATTGACTTTTCTGAAATTCCAGTCTTTTTTTTTTTTTTTTTTTTTTTAAGAGAGTTCTTTGTTGGAAAGAACTCTAAGTATATTACTTGTATATTTCTTCCAAGGCAGTTATTGCTTCTAAACAGCCTTCCAATATTTAGCTTTTGTTTGAAGATTTTCAGTAAAATCTAAGTGTCATATCCCATTAGTGGCAGACTTTTAAGATTCTTTGAAATTTCTTACCCTTTTCCAGAGTTAAAGGTCTGGTTTTAGAAATCATGTGAGTATTTTGTGGTTCTTGAGCCAGATTTCTCAGCCTCTACAACACTGACACTTGGCTATCCTATGGATTGTAGGATCCCTGAGTTTTATGCAATGCTATTAGCATATCCCACCCCATCCCCATTCCTCCAACATTTGTGACAAAGAAACCACAAAAACAAAAACAAAAACACATGCCTGCTAGGGTGGGGGATGGCAAAATAGTTCCTGGTTGAAAACCTCTGTCTAGAGAACAAATGCATAGCTGTTGTTGTTGGGTGCCATGGAGTTGAGTCCGACTCATGGAGACCCTATGCACAACAGAAAGAATACTACTCAACACTGTGCCATGCCTGGCACTATGTCAGTGTTGCTCTGACACTCATAGGGTTTGTAATGGCTGATTGTTTTTGGATTTGCTTTGGGAAAGGATTGCTACATCCTTCTCCCATTTTGCAATGCTGGAGATCAAAACCAGGGCCTCAGAGAACGCAGAGCAACCCTCTACCAACTGAGCTAAACCCCAGTCCAAGAGCATAGGTAATTTGTAAGAAAGCTCAGGCTGGACCCCAGGGTTTTCTTTTAACCATTTCCTGTACTGATTAAATATGGACTATTGGAAACTTCTAATTAAAAGAAATGGCTTTAGATACATGAAGAGAACAGGGATCAGGATCTCCTGTTTGAAGGGAATGTATGTGTCATCTGGTGTCACTCATGAGACCTGCTCTTAGATTTTCATGATGCCAAGTACTCAATAGACTGGGGAATTAGACTAAATCTATAAGAGTCACTTTTTCTTAAAACCCTATAACCTTTCATATTATATAATGAAAGAAGTTATGGATGAAGTATCATATTCCCTAAAACCCTGTGGTCTTGCATATTATATAATGAAAAAAGTTAAAGATAAGCTATCACAGCCTCTCTGCTTGGGCTCGGCCTGGACTACTACATGGATAGACTATCTGGATTTTACTCCCAGTTGGAATTTCTGCTACTTACATGCCCTACTGTACCATACTAACCCTGGAAGGGTATGTGTAAGATTTTGTTAGAATTGTTACAGTTTTTTTAAGTACTTTGATTAACAAGTTGTGTAACTAGAAAAGAAAACAGAAATTTTCCTAAGTTTTGAGCTGTCTTCCCCAATGCTATTTTCTCCATGAGCACTATTATTTTTAGTGATCAATTTTGTGGAATGTAAGGCTTCTTGGGAATTCATATATTGTGTTATCTCCGTTATGACCTGCAGTTTAAAAAAGTCAAATAGTGTCAAAAGGATTATAAAAATAGTGCTAAGTTTCTGCCTCAAAACCATTAGAACTTCTTCTTTATCCCTGGTGTTCTAAGATTTCATGATGTGCCTTTTTTGTGGGTCTTTTTTCATTCATTCCACTGGGCACTCAGTGGGTATTTTTAATCTAGAGTTACAATGTTTTTCACTTCTAGAACATTTTTCTTGTATAATTTATTTGATAATTCTCCTCTCATCATTTTTATAGAACATCTATTAATACAACAAAAGTGGAAAAATTTTTAAATAAAACTTCCTCAGTTATGTAATCCAAATTACAAAAATAGAAAAAAAGAGTAATGCCAGGTGTTAGCCTAAGAGTTGGTGTATATTTATTAGATGGCTATGAAGTTTATTGTAAGCAATTCCAACTATTAAGTTTTTCAAAAGCTAAAAGTTAAAATAGCCAAAATAACTCACAGTATTTCAAAAAGCTGATTATTTGCATAGTGTGCTCATTTTACCAAGAGAAAAATTTGACTATTAAGAGTTGCTAGGACAGGATAAAATTAAAGTATATGTACAGAGAAAATGGAAGAGAAGGTTGCATGCATATAGTATGCTCTTTACCAGACATTGCTACAAATGCCTCATTGCTGGGGGTATGATCTTACATGTAACAGCACCCTTTTCTCTAGAGAATTGTCTTTTCAACCATGCCTCTCTTAAGGGGTGATGCACTATTGGGGTTCAGAGCTTTGTCTCAATACCACTGCTGTCCGGGGACCCTTGGGATTTGGGTAAGAGGTGGTTGGTGGCCCCAAGAGAAGGACCTCTGGAGCCTTCTTAATATAAAACAGGGATGAGGATTTTATTGAGCTGCTCCTGTAATGGAGAGCAAGAATAAGTAGAAGGATGTTGTCATCTCTGTTGGTCTGCGCTGGTCTTGACTCTTGTAGCTCGCCTTGCCTTCTCTTTCTCCTCCTCCCCAGGTAGGGGGAGAAAATGGAGGATTGTGGCTTGATTGAATCCTTCACCTCTTAGGGGTCCCTGGTCCTGATAGCAGTCTTGTTCTTGGATCTATTGATTGAAAGTTTCTAATGGTGAAGATGCGGGTCTCAGGAGTGGGGTGCGTTGGTTAGGATCGACATGGTTGGGATGGAAGGTGGAAATGAAAAGACCTTGAGGGTGTCCAGTGGTCTGCTTATATACACCTTAGGAGGGGGTGTGGACTGGGAAGTGGCCAATCAGGGCAGGGCTCACACCTGGAGCAACAGTCACTATGGACATGTAAATATGGGTTTGGAAATGTGCACTTTTGGTAGGTGGATAAGGAGTGGGCGGAGCCAATCATGGGTGTCCCCTAGCTGACCAATCAGGGGGCTCTTGGTGACCAATCAGAGTGGAGGTGGCCATGCCAGAGCTGGACTGGTCAGGGCCCATCTTGGGTTACTCGATGGGAGGGGCGGGAGTGAAGGGCCAGGATGTAGAACAAGGGTCACTGGGCACTATCTTGCCCTAGAGTATAGATGTTAGTCCTCTAGGCTGGCCAGATAGGCCCCTGTCACCAGGGTCCTTTCTAGGATTCCTGACAATGCACTCACCCCATGGGTCTTAGGTTTCAGACAATGACTGATTGTCATGGGGATTAAAAGACTGGGCCTTTGCCTTAAAGGGCAATTGGTTCAGTGGTGCAATGTGTCCTGGAAAGTTTTCCCAATGGGACCAGTCTGAAAGAAGTTTTCATCTGAAACCAGAGCCTTCTATAAGTTTCTTGTACTGATATTTCTTTACTTTCTGTTGCTAAGTAGTGCTGCATTGTGTGTATATACCATATTAGTTGACCTGTTTCCCTGTTGATGGATATTTGTTTTCTTTGCAATTTTTGTTGTTGTTATGGTAGTTAGGTGCTGCCGAATTGGGTTCAATTCATAGCAACCCTATGTACAACAGAGGAAGCACTACCTGACACTGAGACATGCCCTGTACTATTTTCAGAGCTTCTCTGTTATTCATAGGATTTTTGATGGCTGATTGTTTATTGATGGTGAGTTTCCAGGTCTTTCTCCCAAGCCTACAGCACCTACTATTCCCAGGTGGTTTCCCATCCAAATACTAAACAGGCTTGACCCTGCTTAGCTTCTGAGATCTGATGGGATTGGATGCCAGGGTGGTATGGCTGCAGGTTTGCAATTTTTGTTGTTGTTGTTAGGTACCATCAAGTTGGGTCCAACTCATAGCAGCCCTTACAGGGTTTTCAATGGCTGACTGTTTCTGGACTGTTTTCAGGAGTAGACTGCCACATCCTTCTCCCATTTCTGCAGTGCTGGAGATCCAACCTGAGTCCTCAGGAAGTGCAGAACAGCACTCTTCCAACTGAGCTAAACCCTAGCCTCTTACGATTTTTAGCTATTATAAATAAAACTGCTATGAACATTTGCATAGCACTTGCTTTTATTTTCCTGTAGGAGTAGAGTGGCTGGATCAATGGGGAGATACATATTTAACTTTTAAAGAAAGTGCTACACATTTTCCCAAAGATTTATACCATTTTACATTCTCATCAGTAGCATGTAATTATTCGAGTTTTGCCACACCTCATCCACTCTTGATGTAGTCAGTTTAAATTTTAGGCATCTGATAGTTGTATTTCATTGCAGTTTTAATTTTCATTTCTGTAATGACTAATGATGTAAAGTATGTTTTCATGTGCTTATTTGTTATGCATGTATCTTTTCTGGTGAGGTATTTATTGATCTTTCTTATCCCAATTGTTATATATTTTTTTCTTACAATTGAGATTTGAATGATGTTCTTTATGTATTCTAGATTAAAATCCTTTGGCAGATGTATGCCTTGAAAATGTTTTTTTTTTTTTTTATTCATGATTTTTTTCATTTGTCTTAATAGTGCCATTAAAAGAATAGTTCTTCATTTTGGTGAAGGCAAAGGTACAACTTTCATTTGTAAAATAAAATGATTAAAAGGTAGATTCACTCTACTTTCTTGGTCTTTCTCCTAGCAATTCTGTTTGAAGAGTGAGAAAACAAATTTCTCTTTTCTATTTCTTATTGTCCTAAGCCTGCAGCGGTAGCCCTGTGGCATCCGATCCCATCAGATCTTGGAAGCTAAGCAGGGTCCGGCCTGGTTAGTACCTGGATGGGAGACTGCCTGGGAACACCAGAAGCTGTAGGCTTGGGAGAAGGACCTGGCAACCCCCTTCCAAAAATCAATCTGCCATTGAAAACCCTATGAACAGCGGAGAAGCACTGACAATAGTGTTTCCCCGGTTGTACAGAGGGTCACTATGAGTTGGATACCGACTCGATGGCACCTAACAACCTAATTGTCCTAAAGATAAGCACAGAAACCTTGTTATTTTAAGAAGTTTAGTGCTAATCACTTCAGGTAAGGAGATGATAATAGCAAAAATAACACTACTAAGAAACTTACAAAGGTTCTAGAAATTCTACAAAGTTATTATAGTCATATTCTCTGGTCCTTGGCTCCTGGAGCCCCCTAAAAGGATAATAATCAGCCTGTTGTTGACTGTTTTCATTGTAAGTGGGGCTTCTCCTCCTCTAGCAAAGAATGTTTTCTTTTATCCATGCCATTTTTCCTAATGAAAGAATGCAATAAACTCTAAAGATTCAATAAATAGAAACATTGTTTTTCCTTAAGTTGGAAGTTTATGCCTCTGCAGCCATTCAAACTTGATGACAGATATAGTTATCCTTTGGATAGGATAGGAAAGGATGATTCTTTTGTATATGCATAGTAGTAGCTTCTTACTTTGGATTTTATTATGTAATCCTGGAGTAGGTATTTATGGGAAATAAACAAAATTTAGATTTAAAGTCCAACTAACTGAGTTTCCAGAGGCTAGGAAAAAAGGCAAATTCTTATAGTTCATTGACATTAATGAATAGGTTTTGGAGTTTTCATACTACTAGGAGTCCAAAAGTAGATAGCAGGAGTAAGTCCAGGGTTAAGATAGCCAGAAACAAAATAGCCTACACAGTACTTAGTGGGGAGTTATACAAAGATAGCTGGAATTGGAAATGAAGTACTGACTTGAGTCAATGAGAGAAGCTTGCAATGAGTCAATAACACTAAAAAACTAGCTCATAATGGCAACACTGTGTTACTACCATGGGGGTGGAGCAGATATAATGTGACATCACTGTAAACAGTAGGACTGGAGAGTCATGCTAGCAATATGGCTTCCACACTCAGCCATCTCTGATTCTGACTTCCTTTTCACTTGCTCTGATTTAAAGATGACTTCTTTACTGATTGTCAGCTCTCTTACATGGTTGTGCTTCACTTGAACCAGTTGTATACAAATTCTGAGATGGTTAGATGTGGGGGCACACTCTCGGCAGTCTGACATGGATGTTCAGATGGGAGGCATGGCTGCACACTCAGATAACTAAACACAACTTACTTGGGACCCTTGGGTGAGGGGCACAGACTCCTGCAGCCCTCAGGAACACCGAGAGAGGGGAGAAAGGAAAAGCCTCCAGTGCTTTTGCCTTGTGAGGACAAGCAGCTCTTTATTGCCTCTCCACCCTTAGAAGGGCCAAGAGGAACCCAAAGTGAATACAGCTTACAAGTAACACAGCTCTATTTGCTGCCTCATGGGCAGCAGTGGTTCTTCTGCCTCCAGCGCTGGGAACGGAGGCTGTCCTCACTTTCTGCCTCAAGGCATTGGGCCAAGAGACTATTCTCAACTTGTTTGTAGTTTTTCCTCTTTGAGAGCACCCTCTAGTCATCCTGGTCTCAGTGGTCATGAAGACAGCTCTTTCTCTAAGGATGGTTGATCGCAGAGAGAGAGAGCCGTGGCAATGCAAGTACTTTTATAGTAACCTGGACCAATCAGATTCGAGTCCTTTGTTCTCTTACTGTCCAATCAGGTTGGGGGATTTGTGAAGGGTTTTGGAGAAGTATCCAATCATGGCATTGGGGAACTTGCAGGGGCTGGGAGGGATGACCTGCCCAGACATGCCCAGGCAAGTTTCTGGCTGCCTCGTGCAAGCTACTTTCACTTTTGCTAAATTTCTAACTTACAGACCAGATCTTCAAAGGCTGTTTTCTAGTTTTTTTTTTTTGTTGTTGTTGTTGTTGTTTTTTGCCAATTTCCTCCCAATTTTTCCCCACAGTTAGAGGTGGCAGAATATTGAGTAATTGTCTAATTTTACCCTTTCATTTAACATATGTTGAAAAAGCTGTAAGATAATTTAAAAAATACAATTGTGACACAAGATGGAATTTGTGATGGCCCATGAAGTACTGAGGAATAATACCTAACCAGGTGTCTATAGACCTTGAAGAGATTTCTCCTTAAGTCTTTCTGTGTTGTGGATTCATCTTGTAATACCTGCTTTCCTTTTGTAACTGTATAGTAAAAAGTCCAAATGAGGTGAGGTTGTGAAAGTTCTTAGCAAATTGTGAAGACTGTAGAAAAATAAAGTAAAGCCAAAGACTCAGACAATAATGCACAGAAATTTAAAATCATTAGCTAAGTAGTCTTGGGAGCCAAAATTCAGAGTTTGATGTAGCTAGTCTATAGGTAAGCTTACATATATGTACATGTGGAAAAAGAGAGGACGAGAAAATATCTGTATGCTAGGAAAAGAGAACATAATTATTGATGATCATAATGACCATTGGTTGAAAATGTATACCCAGTGTTTGCATTTCATTTCATTCTCACAATGGCATTAAACATCACTACCTTCATTTTATGAATGAAATGACTGAGTCTTTGGAAAAGTAAGGCCAATAGCCTAAGGCCTGGCAGGCAGAAGAGGCTGAGGCAGGCTTGGAACTCATCAATATGACTGGAAGTCCATGCGCTTAACTAATCAAGTGCCTTTTGTTTCTAATAAAAATAAAGTCCTATGAAGGAGGATTAGGTGCAATATGTTTTAAAAGAATGGTCTTCACATTCAGTATACTGCTTTTGAGCAAGAATATGTCTTATTTCATAACTTGCCAGGAGACTTCTGAGAGGTGAGTTTTTACTTACTAAGGTGACAACCCCAAAGAAAGTGAGCACTTCAAAGAACAAAAGAAGCTCTCTAGTGAATCAAGGGATAAACTATTCAATTACCTGCCATCCACATATTTCAAGGGAAAAGAGAGAGATTTCTTCTGACCTACTGATTGGAAAATGTGGTATGATTTTGCCTCATTGAAAGGGGATGGTGAATCCATCTATATTGCTGATTATAATTTAATAGAGGCGGCAGAAGTGTCTGTCCTATTGCCAGCCAAGAAAGCTGATTAAGATTGAAAATCACTGCATGGTGTTGGAAAAAATTAGAGAAAACTACTTCTCATTCCCAAGCTACTAATTTCAGTGCAAGGATGGGTCCTTAACATCAGAGTTCTGATTACATATGACCTAGGGAAAGTCTGTCCACAGAAAAAGAGCAACTATTTTATTCCAGTGAGAATAGAATGATTGTTGTTGTTGTTGTTGTTAGGTGCAATTGAGTCAGTATCTGACTCATAGTGACCCTGCATACAATAGGTGAAACACCATTGTCAGTGCTTCTCTGCTGTTCATAGGGTTTTCAATGGCAGATGGATTTTTGGGAGTGGGTTGCTGGGTCCATCTCCCATGCCTACAGCACCTGGTGTTCCCTGGCGGTCTCCCATCCAAATACTAACCAGGCCTGACCCTGCTTAGCTTCTGAGATATGACGGGATTAGATGTCACAGGGCTACAGCTGCAGGCCATAGAATTATTAAACAAGAGAATTTCCAGCAGGTGGGCATACTTTCTAACAGTAAAAATCTAAAACTCATAGATTTAGAGGAAAAGTAGATTTAAGCCTCATTAACAGAGGTTACATAAGTTAGGAACCAATACTACTGAAGGACAAGGTGGAAACTTCCTTGAAGGAATTAGCAAAATACAAGACTCTAGTAACTGATGGGGAGAAGGACCTGGCAATCTACTCCCAAGGCAATCCTGAAACAGTCAGCCATTGAAAACCCTATGAGGGTCGCTATGAGTTGAATACCGACTCGACAGCACCTAACAACAACAGTAACTGATGGAATACAAATAGAGATGTTTCAACTAACAGATGTAGCACTGGAGGTTCTAACTTATTTATGACAAGAGATTTGGACAAAGCTACCTGGTCAACTGACTGGAAAAGATTCATATTTGTGCCTATTCCCAAGAAAGGGTTTCCAATTGAATGTGGAAACTAGGTAATGGTATCATTAATATCACAAGACAGCAAAATTTTGCTAAAGATCATTAAAAAGTGACTACAGCAGTATATAGACAGGGAACTGATGAAAATGAAGCCAGGTTCAAAAGAGGGCATGCAGCCAGGGACATCATTGCTGATGTCAGATGAATATTAGCCGAAAGCGGAGAAAAACTGAAAGATGTCTATGTATGCTTTATTGACTATGCAAAGGCATTTGACTGTGTGGATGACAATAAATTGTGGGTAACATTGTGAAGAATGGGAATACGAGAGCACTTAATTGTACTTATGAGGAATGTGTACATGGAACAGGAGGAAGTTGTTCAAAAAGAACATACAAACATTTGTTGTTGTTGTTAGGTGCTATCGAGTCGGTATCCGACTCATAGCGACCCTCTGTACAACAGGGGAAACACTATTGTCAGTGCTTCTCTGTTGTGCATAGAGTTTTCAATGGCAGATTGATTTTTGGGAGGGGGTTGCCAGGTCCTTCTCCCAAGCCTACAGCTTCTGGTGTTCCCAGGTGGTCTCCCATCCAGACACTAACCAGGCCCGACCCTGCTTACTTCTGAGATCTGACGGGATTGGATGCCACAGGGCTATGGCTGCAGGCATACAAACATTACCCGGTTAAAATCAAGAAAGGTGTGCATCAGGGCTGTATCCTTTCACCATACCACTTCCGTCTCTATGCTGAGGAAATAATCTGAGAAACGGGACTTTATGAAGAAGAATATGGCATCAAGAATGGAGGAAAACACATTAACAACCAGCATTATGCAAATAACACACCTCTGCTGCCAAAATTGAAGAAGATTTGAAACATTTACTGGTGAACATCAAAGAACACATCTTTCAGTATGGATTGGGCCTCAACATCAGCAAACCAAAAATCCTTAGGCCTCGGTCAGTAACTTCATGATCAATGGAGAAAAGATTGAGGTTACCCAAGATTTTGCTTTACTTGGTTCTACAAGCAACACCCAGGGAAGCACCAGTCAGGAAATCAAAGGACACATTGTACTGGGAAAAGCTGTTGCAAAAGACCTGTTTAAAGTGTTGAAAAGTAAAGATGTCACATTGAAGACAAAGGTACACCTGAGTCATGCCATAGTATTTTTCACTCTCATTATATAGTTGTGAAAGCTGGATGTTGAATAAGGGACACAGGAGAAGAATTGATGTTTTAAAATTATGGTGCTAGAGGTGAATATTGATTATGTCATGAACTGCCACCAGAATGAACAGATTCTCCCTAGAAGAAATGCAACCAGAATGCTCCTTGGAAGCAAGGATGGCTGGATGGCATCTGATGTAATTTTGACACAATATCAGGATGGACCAATCGTTGGAGAAGGACATCACATTTGGGAGGGTGGCAGGTAAATGCCAAAAAGGATGATCCTCAGCTAGATGGACTGACACAGTGTCTTCAACAATGGGCTTAAACATAAAAAAATTTTATATGCCTGGCACAGAATGGGAGAGTGTTTTGTTCTGTTATAAATAGGATTGCTGTGAGTAAGACTCCACTCAACAGCACCTAACAACATACTAGTTTATCAGAACTTCTACTTCTTATATTGATGACAAGAATCAAACCTTTTTACATTTCTTTCTTTTCAGATTAAAAATTATTTTTCATTTTTTTACATGCAAAAATCTGTACAGAATTAATGTATATAAATTGATGATTTAAAAATAAGTATATATTCAGGAAACCATTCCTATTATTGTCTAAAATTAACAGATTTTGAGGAAAAGTGGATTTAAACCCCACTATCAGAAGTTGCATATGATCAGGAACCAACAGTACTGAAGGAAAAATTGGAAGCTGCCTTGAAGAAATTAGCAAAACATAAGGCTCCAGGAATTGATGGAATACCAATAGAGATGTTTCAACAAACAGATGCAGCACTGGAAGTGCTAACTTGTTTATGCCAAGAAATTTGGAAAACAGCTACCTGAGCTAGGAGTACTGAACATAAAATTTACTTTCATAAAATAATCTTAAGTGTATAATGCAGTATTATTACTATAGGAACTCTTTAGTGTATATCTCTACTACTTACTTACTTTGTATAACTAAATCTTTGTTCTCTTTGACTAATACCTCTCTGTCTCCCCACACCCCACCCATGCTCCTGCCTATTACTTAATGGAAGAAAATATTCAAAAAACAAAACAAAACAAGAATGAAGCTTTGTTGAGCTTCAATTCTGTGTCAAAGTTGTGTTTGAACTTGATTATTGACTCCTCTGTAACATCTGTGAGATAAATCTATTGATCAAAGCTGAATTTATTAAACATGCTGCAATAGAGAGAAGATCACATAGTCTTCTTAATATCACAAAAAGATTGTTAAGGAAAGGTATTTATAGGGTTTTGGAGACTACTGAAGTGGCTTAAGATGAATCTTTCAAAGCGGGGAGTTTATTGGGTTTTGGCAAAATTTATGACACAAATAGTTTAAGAATGATAGGTACATAGACATAACATCCTGATGAGAAAATAGTTGTTTGATTAATGACATATTTGCCCAAGTGAGGATATTGCCTAATAAAGAATAGTTTTCCCAGATGAGTAAACTGGTTCCAGGCTCACATATGTTTACTATAATTTCCTGAAACAAACAACCAAATTACCTATTCGTTTATAGTTTGATCTTTACATTTAGGTTATGTTGACACAAGTAGTCTCAGTTCTCAGTTATGGGAACCTAAAATTAAATATGCTCTCAAGGAACTTATTGTCTTATGTAAATAACAAGATGGATGAGCAAACAATTTTGTAGGTGGGAGGAGATATATTAAAAAGCTAAGATTAAAAACTAAAAAGAGAACTTCCATGTGACCCAGCTATACCACTACTGGTGGCAGCTGAGGGAGGAGGTGGTGCAGAAGGCCGAGGAGCTCAAGCTGGTACCAATCCCAGTGTCCCAGGCCACAACCCTGCTCCTGCAGTGCACCGAGAAGGGAAACTGGCCAGATGGGCTACTACTGGGAATATACCCAAAGTGAGACAAGTCATCATACAACAGAGACACCTGCATCTCCATATTTAATACAGGACTTTTTCTTTTTTCTTTTTTTTTGTTTTTGGTGGTACTGGGATTTGAACCCAGGGCCTTGTGCTTGCATGCTCTGCAAGTGCTGGACCACTGAGTTGCACCCCCAGCCCAATATTTTACTTTTTGGGTCAGGGTCTTGCTAAGTTAAACAGACTGCCTCTGGTCTCAAACTTGTGATCCTCCTGCCTCTGCCTCTGGAGCCACTGGGATTACAGGCATGCGCCACTACGCCAGGCTTCAATACAGAACTTTTAACAACAGCAAGGATATGGAACCAACCAAGGTGCCTATTAACAGAAGATTTGATAAAAAAATTTATCTCAGCCGGGTGTGGTGGCACATACCTGTAATCCTAGCAGCTTGGGAGGAGGA
>VMDO01004265.1:47991-101413 GCA_007922755.1 Pedetes capensis
AAAAAAAAAAAAAAAAAAAAAAAAAAAAAAAAAAAAAAAAAAAAAAAAAAAAAAAAAAAAAAAAAAAAAAAAAAAAAAAAAAAAAAAAAAAAAAAAAAAAAAAAAAAAAAAAAAAAAAAAAAAAAAGGGCTAGGGGTGCAGCTCAGTGGTCCAGCACTTGCAGAACATGCAAGTGCGAGGCCCTGGGTTCAACCCCAGGTACAAAAATAAATAAATAAATAAATAAATAAATAAATAAATAAATAAAAATAAATTAAAAAAAATAACTAAATAAATTATGGTACATCTACACAATTGAATACTACTCAGCAATAAAAAATGAAATAACGTAATTTGCAGCAAAATGGTTAGAACTGGAGAACATCATCTTAAGTGAAAGAACACAAGCTCAAAAAGAAAAATACCGTATGTTCTCACCCATATGTGGGAGCTGAATTTTACTCAAAGGAAGAAAAAATCCTATACATAAGTTAACATATAAAAATGCACAATTAAACTTAGCAAAGAAGGGACAATATAAAGAGTAGAAAGAATGAGTGAAGGAACAAGCAGAGGGAAGTGAAGATTGTGGAAGGTGGGTTGGGGAGGAGAGTCAATGTAGAGGGATAAAGGGGGAGAGGATAATCTCAATGTAAACAATGCAACTTCATGAGTCCATTGGGAAAATAGGGGAATATAACCCAAATTTGCGTTTGAGTTTTACTACATATTAGCCATAAGGCTCTATAAACCTTGTGAGTTGATGAAAGTGTAGTGAGAAGTGATGTAATGGTTGCATATCGGAAAAACCCAATGCTGTATTCCTCTGTACCTGACCATCATTTACTAATAAAGGGAGAGAAAAAAAGGCTAAGATCAAAAAGAGCTGATTACTGATTAAATATGGCTATAAGAGAGGAAGACTCTAGAATTTTCATACTTCTCTTATTGGATATTTTAGCATATACTGACAACACCAAATGTAGTAGAAAATACAAAGGAAGATAAATGGTGGAGAAAGATAAACAATGGTATCCATTCTGCATGGATTGACTTTGAGATGCCTCTGGACAGTCAAAGAGAGATGATAAGTAGGGAGTTGGCTCTATAGGTCCGTGTTTGGGTGAGACAGCTGCAGCAAGACCTTAAATAGAATTGTTATTCATTCCCACCTGGTAGTCCAATCCTTGGACATAGACAAGATAATCTATGAAATATATGTTGTTGTTAGGTGCCGTCAAGTCAGTATCCGACTCATAGCGACCCTCATAGGGTTTTCAACAGCTGACTATTTCAGGATTGCCTTGGGAGTGGATTGCCAGGCCCTTCTCCCATTTTTGCGGTACTGGGAATTGAACTCGGGGTCTCAGAGACTGCAGTGCAGTGCTCTACCCACTGAGCTAAATCCCAGCCCATGAAATATATATAGCATACCAAGAAAGCCAAAGTTTAAACCCCAGGTAACTTTGGATTTAAGGGACAGGCAGCTAAGAAACCATCTGATTAAATGACAGTATCATAGAAATCAAGAGAATAAAGCCAGGAGTGGTGGTCACACTTACAATCCCAGTACTGGGCTACATAGTGAATCTGAGATCAGCCAGAGTAAAACAGTGCGAACTTGTCTTTAAAAAAAAGAAAAGAAGAAAGGAAGAAAAAAAGAAAAAAAGAAAGAAACATGTGAAAGAGATCAAAAGAATAACAATAGGAAGCATCCAAGGTATTAAATATTGCAGAAAATTTATTAAGATATATGATAGAAATAATCATTTGCTAGTTGGAATAGTACGAATATCTTTAGTACTAATAATTTTGGTGGAGTAAAAAAGAACAAAAGAAGATAGACGTTTTTCTCTTTTCTAGTGCTACTCCTCAGCATAACTCTCTACTGTATTAGAACAACAGAGGAACATAAATATTTTTCTTTCAGTCATTTCCATGATAATAAATCTCTATCAATATCCAAATCACTTGCTTTGATATCTCAGTGTAATGAGAATTTGTAATTCTTTTTATCTAACTGAATTTCTTCTTGTGTTTGGGGAACTCACTTGTTATGAAGCTGGATGTGAAGCAGATCCCAACCCCAATTACAGAAGCTGAAAATATCAGATACTGTCTTTACTACTAAGCCTTGTGGTTCAGACATCATCTACAATTTACATTTCATCAATCAGATACATCAACAATACATTCTGACTCAGAAGCAAATGATACCAAGAGTCAGGGACCTTGTAGGAGTGTCTCTGGAAATAGTAGTTACAGCCAGATAGAGTTCCTGGCTAAGCAGCTAGGACAGTGGCTTAGTGGCAGCAGCAACAGGGGCAATCTCCTCACCAGAGTAGTTCTATGTTGTGATCACTATTTAGTGACAAAAACAATAGCTGCTGCATACTGAGAGCTAAGTATGTACTAAGTACTGTACTAAAGTTTTCTTTGCACTTATGGAGTTTCTCAGTCTCAGCATTGTTGACATTTTGAACTAGATAATTCCTCCATTTGTATGTCAGGGAGTGGGAGGCTATCCTGTTTATTATTGGATGTTTAGCAGCAGTCCTGATCTCTAAGCATGTTATGATTTGGATATGAAGTATCCCCCCAAAAGGCTCATGTGTTGAAGCTTTGCTTGCCAGCTGTTGGATCCAATCAATAACAAGTGATTGGATCATGAGAGCTCTAACCTAATAAAAAAATTAATTCAATGGTGGAGTCATAATTTGGTGGTATTACTGGGAGGTGATGGAAAATTTTGGAGGTAGGGCATAGTTAGAAGAGGTAGGTCATTGGGTTATGTCCTTGGGTGCTGTATCTTGTCCTGAGCCCCTCTCTGTCTCACTCTCTGCTTCATGGCTGCCTTGAGATGAGCAGCTCTGTTCTACCACGCCCTTCTGCCATGATGCATTGATTCTTCCTTCATCATAGGACCAGAAACAATGGCACAGCCAACTGTGGACTGTAACCTCTGAAATCATGAGCCTAAATAAATCCTTCCCCTTTCTAAATTGCTCCTCTCAGGTACTTGTGATGAAAATTTAACTAACACAACTGAATGCCAGTGGCACCCTCTCAGTTCCGACAATAGGAAATGTCTCCAGAATTTGCCAAATGCCCCTGGGAGGCAAAAGAGCCTTCAGTTTAGAATCATTGCAATAACTCACTCAAGATTCACAACTACTATCAGAGCTAAATTCTCCACAGGTCCAGAAGGTTCAGTTCAATTTGCCTTAAAAAATCTGGTTGCTGTTGCTGTTGTTAGGTGCTCTCAAGTCAGATCCAACTCATAGCCACCCTATATATAACAGAATGAAACAATCTCCCATTCTATCCCAGGCACATGATCTTTTTATGTTTAAGCCTATTGTTGCAGTCATTGTGCCCATCTATCTAGTTGAGGGTCATCCTTTTTTGTGATGATCTGCCATTCTCCCAAACACAATGTCCTTCTCCAGGGATTGGTCCCTCCTGACTACATGTCCAAAATATGTCAGATGCAATCTAGTCATCCTTGCTTCCAAGGAGCACTCTGGTTGCACTTCTAGGACAGATCTGTTGGTTCTTTTGGCAGTTCGTGGTGTATTCAATATTCATCTCCAGCACCATAATTCAAAAGCATCAATCCTTCTCCTACCTCCATTAGTTAACTTCCATTTTTTATGATCATATGATGTGACTGAAAATACCATGGCATGAGTCAGGTGCACCTTTGCCTTCAATTTGACATCTTTATTTTTCAACACTTTAAAGAAGTCTTTTGCAACACCTTTTCCCAGTGCAATACATCTTTTGGTTTCCTGACTGGTGCCTCTGTGGGTATTGATTATAGAACCAAATAAAACAAAATCTTGAGCAACCTCAATCTTTTCTCCATTTATCATGAAGTTGTATACTGACCCAGTTCTGAGGGTTTTTGTTTGGCATAATCCATACTGAAGGCTGTGTTCTTTGATCTTCATCAGTAAATATTCAAATCCTGTTTCTTTTCAGCAATCAGAGTTGTGTCATCTGCAAAAGCCTTCCTCCAATCTAGATGCCATGTTCTTCTTCATAAAACCCAGCTTCTCAGATTATTTGCTCAACATAGAGACCGAAGAGGTATAGTGAAACGATACAGCCATGACACACATTTTTATTGACTTTAAACCAGGCGGTGTTTCCTTGTTCTGTTTGAAAGACTGCCTCCTTGTCTATGTACAGATCCCTCATTGTTAGAAAAAGTGCCCTGGTATTCCCATTCTTTGCAATGTTATCTGTACTTTATTGTGATCCACACCATCAAATAAAACATAGATAGACATCTTTCTGTTATGCTCTGTGTTTGGTTAATATCCATCTGATATCAGCAGTGATGTCCTTGGTTCCATGCTCTTTTCTGAATCTGGCTTGATATTCTCATAATTTCCTCTCGTATTGCTAAAGTCACTTTTGAATAATCTTAGGCAAAATTTTACTTGTATGATATTAATGATATCATTTGATAATTTTCACATTTGTTTGAATCCCTTTTCATGGGATTAGACACAAACATGGATCTCTTGCAGCCAGCTGGCCAGGTAGCTGGTTTTCAAATCTCTTGGCATAAATAAATTAGCACCTCCAGTGATGAATGTGTTTGTTGAAATATCTCTACTGGTATTCTATCAATTCCTGGAGCCTTGTTTGTTTCACCAATTTCTTCAAGAAAACATCCACTTTGTCCTTCGGTACCATTGGTTACTCATCATATGCAACCTCTTGAAGAGGTTGGTCATCACTAGTTCTTTTAGTTATAATGTCTCCATCTTTTATGATGTTATAATGGTTCCATCTTTTTTTGATGTTTCCCACATTGTTTAATATTTTCTCTGTAATATTCTTCACTATTGCCATTTGAGACCTGAATTTTTTCATCAGTTCTTTAAGCTTGATAAATACATAATGTGTTCTTCCCAACTGGTTTTCTATCTCCAGCTCTTTGCACATGTCTTCCTAATATTTGATTGTGTCTTCTCTTGCTGCCCTTTGAAATCTTCTATTTATTTTCCTAACTTCGTCATGTCTTCCTTTTACTTTACCTGCTGGAAGTTCAAGGGCAAGTATCAGAGTGTCTTTTGATATGTAATTTTTTCTTTTCCTTTTTTTCCCATAATTTTAATAACCTTTTGCTTCCCACATGAATGATGTCTTTGATGTCATGCCATGACTCAACTGGTCTTCAATCATTTGTATCTAACACAGCAAATCTGTTCTTGAAGTTGCTTCTGAACTCAAGTGGGATTTACTCAAGGTTATACCTTGGCTCTCATCCCTTTGTTCTAATTTTCCTCAGTTTCAGTTTGAACCTGCATATGAGCAGTTGATGGTCTGGTCCATAATCATCATCTGGTCTTATTCTGACATTCGATATTGAGCTTTTCCATCATCTCTTTCCACAAGTGTAGTCAATCTTGTTCCTGTATGTTCTATCTATTGAATTCCATTGTTTGTATTGGTGAAAAAATGTATTGTCAATGAAAATGTAATTGGTCTAACAAAATTCAATCATGTAACAAAATTCTATCATTTCTGTCACCAAGGTCACATTTTCCAACTACTGAGACTTCTTCATTTCCATCTTTTGTGTTCTAGTCATCAGTAATTATCTATACATCCGATTATATTGATCTATTTTGGATTGCAGAAGCTGGTAAAAATCTTCCCTGTCTTCATTTGTAACCTTAGTGGTGGGTGCATAAATTTGAATAATATTCATATTTTCTGGGCTTCCTTGTAGGCATATGGATATTATTCTATCACCAACAATATTATACTTTGGGACAGATCTTGATTTGTCTTTTTTGGTGATGAATGTAATCCCATTTCTCTTTAATGTGTCATTTCTGGAATAGTAGACTATATGATTATCTGATTCAAAATGGCCCATGCCAGTCTGTTTTAGCTCACTGATGCCTAGAATCTCAATGTTTATGCACTCCATTTCCCTTTTTATGGTTTATAATTTTCCTAGATTCATACTGTGTACATTCTACATTCTTATTATTAATGGATGTTTACAGTTGTTCCTTCTCATTTTGAGTGGTACCTCATCAGCAAATGGAGGTCTCCGGGGTTTACTACATTTCTGCCATTAAAGTAGACTCTACTTTATGGAGACATCTCTTCCTTAGTTGTCTTTTGAATGCTTTCCAATCTGGGAGGCTTATTCCTGGCACTAAGTCTCTGCTGCTCATAAGGTTTTCAATGGCTAATTGTTTCAGGAGTGGGCTCCCAGGTCCTGCTCCCCAGTCTGTCTTAGTCTGAAAGCTCAGCTGAAGCCTGTCCACCATGGATGACCTTGCTTGTATCTGTAATTCTGGTGGTATAACTTTCAACCTCACAGCAACATGCTATCCCTCAGAGTTCAGCAAACTGTCATACATGTGGAGGCAACTAGTGTAACCTAGGGTATTAACTATACTAGATATTTGAACAATGAAAGCATTCTTATGCATTCTTATGTGTGAAATAAATGAACAGACAAGAAAACTTCATTATGAAAAAATAATAAGTTTTACAGAGGTTAGGAAAAAGTATATGAACAAGTTATGCTATATTTCCTCTTTAATATATTGAAATGAATTTTTATGAATGAGATCTTAAATCTCTGAAATCACAAATTCTTACAGGCCTTACTATTCTCTCTGAGAAGTGACAAGATAAGAAATAGTGGACAAAGCAAATTCCATACTGAATTATAAATGCTAAGTTGATGAGCAGTCTACTTGACTAAATTGCTAGTTAAAATATTCCCTTCCCACCTCCACCCTTCCATAGATTCAAATAGCATCATAAAATTCATGCCTCTGAAAAACTATGAATTATTCTATTTTATAAACTTTTAGTAACAGTAACTTTTGAAATCTGAATATTAAATCTAGGAATGATGAAATTCTACTGCTTAGTTTACACTCTTAGTTACTCACTGATAATCTTTCTGATATTTGACCCAAAATTTAAATATTTTTCTTTTCACATTGAGAGCAGTCATGGTTTTGAACAAAATAAGCATTCAATTTAAGTGTTTACTAAAGGTATAAATTAATGTCACTCAATTTAATACAGGATGAAAATTGCCTCAGGCCACACAAGAATTCAATAGTGCTATCTGGCCATGGTGACCATGATAGGTTTTCCCAAGAAAGCCCCATTTATAACTGATTATAGAATCAGTTTTCTGATTATAGAAAACTGATTATAGAATCAGTTTTCAGGCTGTGGTGGTTAATCTTGAGTGTCGTCTTGACTGGATTGAGAGATGCCTAAGAGATGAGTAAAGTATACCTCTGGAGGTCTGTGGAAGAGTATTTCCGAAGATAATTAGCTCATGAGGGTTCTGACCCAATCAATGGTTTAATCCATCAATAGATTTAAAATTTGAATAAATTATTGATTATTAGGAGGTGTTAGAACTGTGGAAGGTAGGGCCCCATTGGAGGAAACAGGTCACTGGGGGCAGGCCTTTGAAGAGTATAATTTTGCCATAACCCTTTCTGCTACTCCTCTTTGCTTCCAGGGTACCAAAGGCAAGTAGCTTTCCTCTGTTATACCCTTCCTCTATCACATTTCTGCCTTGCCATAGGCATAAAAGCAATGGAGCCAGCCAACCATGGACTGAAACCTCTGAAATCATGAACCAAAATAAATCTTTCCTCCCTTATTTGACTTAGGTATTTTGACACAGCAATGAAAAGGCTACTAATGCACAGGCTGAATTGTTTCTCTGCTAGTGAGAAAGTATAAAATGTTAACTCATTTCATGCTGCTTTCTTAACTTAATGCAGTAGGTACTTTGCCTCACAATTCAGAGAATCTGACCTTCATACTTATGAATTGTTGTCATCAGGTAAGGTCGAGTTGGTTTCTGACTCATAGTGACCCTACATAAAACAGGTGAAACACTATTGTTAGTGATTCTCTGCTGTTCTTAGGGTTTTCAATGGCTGATTGTTTTTTGAGAGTGGGTTGCTGGGTCCTTTTCCCAAGCCTACAGCACCTGGTGTTCACAGGTCGTCTCCTATCCAAGTACTAACCAGGCCCAACCCTGCTTAGCTTCCAAAGTCTGATGGGATCGGACACCACAGTGGTACAGCTGCAGGCTATGAATTGTTAGAATATTCAAACTAAATAATTTGAAATTTAAAAAATACTTACGAATTTTCTGTACAGATATTTAAATAAATGATCTTCCCTTATTCTCCACAAGGCTAAAGGAATAGAATTACCCCTAAATTGTAAGAATCTAGAGCTCAGTACAATTGTCAGTTTCTGAAGTTGGCCAATCTGTTTGTGGACACATACTCATATATGTTCACCTGTGTAGGATATCACAAAGAAGGGATATGAAATTATCTGACAAATTTCACAACAAAAATGTGATTTTTGTCAACAATTTATGTTCCTACAGAAAGGCTTCTTCTTTACTTCTAGTTTAATCTGAGGCTCAAGACTTGCCTGCGTGGGCCAGTTGGAAATAAACAGTTATTTATTCAAACATTCAGCAAGTATTTATTTAGTATTGCTATCTAAAAAGCACCACTTTTGTTTCTAGTGACACTGAGATGGATAGAACAGAGTATCAGTTTTCAAGCCTCTTTTGATATATGGAACTAAGGCTTTGCTTCTTAAAGAAAAGCAAATGAAAGAAGTGGCATTTTAGAAATGTGCAGTTCTAAAAGGGTTCATGTTCACAAGTTTTCAGACAATGTCCTGTTGATCCTCAAAGGTACCTACAAAAGGCAAAATCATCCTTTTTAGGAAGGTTCTCTTTACTTCAAAGAGTCTCATCATTAATTTAGGAAAATATTGTAGGTTAGGAATCAGTGTCAATTGCATTTTTGTTGCAGAGGGAAGAAACTCCAATTTTTGTTTTGTTTGGTTTGGTTTGGTTTGGTTTAAAGGTGTAGAACATTGAATAATTCTAACAGTGGAAAATAATACTTTAGGTATCTGTAGTGTAATTATGGCCTTTGGCAAAGACAATATTCATCAAGCCAAATTATTAGCAAAGCTCTTCAGTGAGGTGAATCCAAAGTGCACTTGGTTACTTATTCCAGTATGTAACAGTGTTCGATGTCAGTAAATATTTCTTGGGAACAAATGTTAAATCTTATTCCTCATGTCAATACTAGTCCTAATTTTCTTGTTCTTGACTTAATAGAGATGAAGTTAACCTGGCTGCCCTCCTAGAAAGAAGAATGTTAGAGGCTTCCATTAATTAAACCATTGGCACATCTGTTGAGGTTCATAAGACACTAAATTATACCTTAGGAAATAACAGAGGCATGTAAGAAAGAGAAAAGTAAAAATTCCAGGCTAAAAAAGATCAAGTGTATGATCAAGGCACAAAAGTGCACTGGGAAAATGAAGCCAGGACAAGGATTGGGGAAGGAATGTGGTGGGCCTTAAGCAGAATAGCAAGCTAGGCTGAAAGGAAAGGTAGTAAGGGAATAAAACCAGAAGGGGTCATTTCATAGGAGGGTGATTTTTAAGACAGATTTTAATTATTTTTTCCTACATAACAGATAAAAAGGTAATATATTTGTTAAAAATTATGATAAGAACAATCCATTCTTATTAAAATGTATTTAAAATATAAATACATTTAAAATAGGACAACATTCCCTACCAGTCACTATTGTTGGTTTAGCCTACTAGATTTCACACTCTTTCTGGGCATTTTATTTTTTACTTAAATTTTTTTTTACTTCCAATTAGTGTATAATATGATGGATTTCTTGTAGCATTTTCATACACTTTTATCATGTACTTTGCTTTTATTCACTTCCTCATTACATTGTTTATTACTCCTTCTCTTTTTCTGCTATTCCCCTCCCTTCCAAATAGTTTCTCTTTTACTTTCAAGTCTCACACATATATGTGTTCTTTTTCTTTAAATCTAGAATCCACATATGAGAGAAAGCATGCAATATTTGTCTTTCTGAATCTAGCTTATTTCTCTTAATTTGATGATCTCCAGTTCCATCCATTTTCCTATAAATGACATAATTCTATAATTCTTTGTGGCTAAAGAAAACTCCATTGTATACATATGGTAACATGCCACATTTTCTTTATTCATTCATCTGTTGATGGACAACTAGGCTGATGCCATATCTAGGCTATTGTGAATAGTGCTGTAAAGAACACGAATGTGCAGGTTATTCTGTGGTATGTTGACTTGGATTCCCTTAGGTATATACCCAGGAGTCGTATAGCTGGATCATATGGTAGTTCTATTTTTAATTTTCTGTAGAACCTCCATACTGATTTCCATAATAGCTATACTAATTTACATTCCTACCAGCAGGGTTCCTTATTTCCCACATTCTTTCCTGCATGGCAGACCAGGAGCACAGAGAGAGAGAGCCAAGTCTGGGGGTGGGGCTCCAAAGGCCAGCTCCCAGGGAGCTACTTTCTACAAAGGGCTGCATCCCAAAGTTTTACAACCTCTCAGGACAGTGCCACAAGCTGTGGAACAAAGGACATGACTTTTGGGGACAATTTATGTCCAAACCATAATACTAAGGGTGTTGAACATTTTTTCCATGTATTTATTTCCATGTATTTGTACTTTGTTTCAGAACTCTTTGTTCAATTCATTTGCCCATTTACTGATTGGATTATTTGGTTTTATTGGTTTTTAATTTTTACATATTTAATGTGTTCTAGATATTATTCTCCTGTTATATATATAGTTGAAAAATATTTCCACTTATTCTGTAGGCTCTCTCTTTACAAGTTGTTTTCTTTGCTATGCAGAAACTTTTCCTTTGCTATGCAGAAACTCATGCAATCCCACTTGCCATTTCATGGTACTATTTCCAGGCCTATTGGAGTCCTTTTGGAAAGTCCTTTCCTATGCTTATATCTCAAAGGGTTTCCTTATGTTTTCTTCCAATAGTTTCAAAGTTTTAGGTTTTATATTAAATTCTTTGACCCATTTTTAATTGACTTTTTATAAGATGAGAGATAGGGATTTAGTTTCACTCTTCTACATGTGGCTATTCATTTTTCCATAATAGTATAGCTATTATGGAAATCAGTATGGAGGTTCTACAGAAACCATTTGTTGAAGAAGCTGCCTTTTCTCTAATGTATGTTTTTGGAACTTTTTTCTAAAAGCAGATGATTGGAGCTATGTGGGTATATTTATAGGTACTCTATTCAATTCTATTGGACTACATGTCAGATTTTGTGCCATTGCCATACTGTATTTGTTACTATGGCTCTACAGTATAATTTATGTCGGGTTTTGTAATACCTTCTGCATTGTTGTTGAGTTCAGTTGGCAAGTATTTTATTGAGGATTTTTGCAATGATGGTCATCAGGGAAATTTGCTATCATTTTCTTTCTTCATTGTTTCTTTTTCTGGTTTTGGTATCAACATAATACTGGCCTCATAGAATGAATTTGAACCTGTTCGTTCCCTTTCTATTTTATAGAATAGTTTGAGGAGCATTGGTGATAATTCTTCCTTAAAGTCTGATAGAATTAAGCAGTGAGTCCATTGAGTCCTGAGCTTTACTTTTTCGGGAAACTGTTATTGTTAATGACCCTATGCACAACAGAGCAAAACACTACTTGACATAATGCCATGTCTGGCTTTATGTCTGACAGTGTTTCTCTCCAAGGCATGAGGATTTTGATATCTGATTGTTTTAAGAGTGGGCTTCTGGGTCCTCGTCCAAAGCCTACAGCACCTGGTATTCCCAGGTGGTCTCCCATCCAAGGACTAAGGGGTCCTGACCCTGCTTACCTTCTAAGATCAGATGGGATCAGATGCCAGGGTGGTATGGCTGCAAATGAGGACTCTTTATTTATTACTGCTTTAATTTCATTGCTCATTGTAGGTCTGTTTAAATCGGATATATCTTCTTTGTTTAATTTTGGTGGGTCATATGTGTTAAGGGATTTATCCAGTTCTTCTAAATTTTCCATTGTTTAGAATATAATTTTTCAAAGTAATCCCCAATAAGCTCTGGATTTCATTAGTATGTGTCACAATGTCCTCTTTTTCACCTGTAATTATTAAAATTTAGAACTTCTCACTTTCTTTTGGCTAGTTGGTTGGTTTACTGATCTTGTTCATTTTTTCAAAGAACCAACTGTTTACTTCACTGATTCATTGTATTCCTCAGTTAGTTTCCATTTCATTAATTTCCACCGTGACCTTTATTATTTCATTCCATCTACTAATTTTGGGTTTGGCATGTTCTTGTTTTTCTAAGGCCTTAAGGTGCATCTTAAAGTTATTTATTTGAGTCCTCTTTGATTTTTTGATGTAAGCACTCATAGCGATAAACTTCCCTCTTGGAAGTGCCTTTGCTGTATCTCAAAATTCATTGTAGGTTGTGTTTTCATTCTTGTTTGATTTTAGGAATTTTTAAATTTCCTCCCTCATTTCTTCAATGAATGTCTTGTTCAATATCCATGTATTTATATAGTTTCTCTTCTTTCTCTTGCTATTGATCTCTAGTTTTATTCCCTAATGATCTGATAAGATACAGAGAATAATTTCAATTTTTATGTATTGTTGAAGCCTATTTTGTGGCCTAAAATGTGGCCTATTTTAAAGAAAGCCCCATGGGCTGCTGAGAAGAATGTGTATTTTGCAGCTTTAGAATATTCTA
This sequence comes from Pedetes capensis, assembly GCA_007922755.1. Lineage (NCBI taxonomy): Eukaryota > Metazoa > Chordata > Mammalia > Rodentia > Pedetidae > Pedetes > Pedetes capensis. Next base: position 60,616 of record VMDO01004265.1, read on the forward strand.
TAGATGTCTACTAAGTCCATTTGATCCATGTGCAGTTTAACTCATGTATTTTTTTTGTCTAGATGATCATCTATTAATGAGTGGAGGGTATTGAAGTCACCTATTATTATTACATCTAGACTTATTTGCCCTTTCATGTCCAGTAGTGTTCATTTTATGAAGTTAGGTGCACCAATGTTTGGTGCATGTACATTTACAACCATTACATCTTCTTGATGGATTTTTCCCTTTATTAATATGTAGTGATCTTCTTCATCTCTTCTAATTAATTTTGGGTTGAAGTATACTTTGTCAAATATCATTACAGCCACTCCTGCTTTCTTTCATTCCTTGTTTCTTTCTTTCTTTGTTCCTTTCTTTCTTCATTTTTTATTTCTTTATATTTTTGGCTTCCCTATGCTTGGCAAATCATTTTTCATCCCATTATTTTCAGTTTTTGTGTGTCTTTGCCAATTAGGTGTATTTTATGGAGACAACAGAGAGTTGGGTCTTATTTTTTAATCTAGTCAGCTAGTCTGCATCTTTTAATTATAAAGTTATGATCACTTATAGTTAGGGTTATTATTGAGATTAATTGGGTGTTTCTTGTAATTATGTTGGTTGGTTACCTACTTGGTTTGAGTATTTATTGTTCTTTTCTTTCTCTTCTATTCATGTTAGCACTTTGCTCATTTACTAAATTGGACATATCTATTTCTTTTCTAGATATCATTTGCTCATGTATTCCTCTCATGGAATATATTCTTTCCTGAGCTCTTATGTTTATGACAATATTTTTTTTCCTGTGGGTAGGATTCCTTTAAATATTTTTTGCAATGCTGGCTTAATGGTCACTAATTATTTCAGTGTATATGTAATCTGGAAGGTCTTTATTTCTCCATCAATTTTAAAAGCTAACTTTGCTGCAGCCAGGCAGGTGGCACACACCTGTTAGCCAGTGACTCAAGAGGCAGAGGTGTGAAGATCATGAGTTCAAGGCCAGAAGCTGCCTGTGTAATTTAGTAAGACCTTTTCTCAAAAGAAACAAAAATAATCTGGGAGTGCAATCCAGTAATAGAGTAAAGTATGTGGTAGGCCTTAGATTCAAACCCCAAGTACCAAGAAAGAAAAAAAAAGATAACTTTGTTGAATACAGTTATATTGGTTGATGCTTACTTACTTTTAGTCCTCAGAGGGAAACAACCCTACCAATACCTGATTTCATATATCTAGCCTCCAAAACTGAGACTATTACTGGGGGATGAATCCAGGTTTTACCAAGAACCTTGCAGCAAAATCTTTGTTCTTGGTCACTTTGATAAAAGGATTTAAGAATACAGCCAGAAAGAATTTTCAGGATAGTTTATCTATAGATAGATAAAGGGAGGGTATTCTAAGTGCCTGGGCAAGCAACCTTGGAATTTAGTCCATATGGAGAGAAGGGAGACAGACATGCGGAGAAAGTTACAGTTTCTGAGATAGAAATCAGAAAGTGGGCGGGTCCAACAGTGAAGATCAAAACAGCTGCATTTACACTTCTGAGTTAGAGGTCAGGAAATGTGCAGGTCCACTGATTAGGCTGCAGGTGTTTTCAAATATCTGTGAACAACTGTGAATGTGACTAGATATCTGCAGAGAACTAGGGACAGCTACATTGAGGGCTGGAGCTTTTTTAAGTCCATATCTCACTAAGGGAAGAGATATTCCTGCTTCTTTTTGATCTCTTCAGTTATGTCTCATTTCTTTTACCTTTCTGCATAGGCGGCCTTCTTAGATTATGAAATAGGTTTTCCTCTTTACTGCAAGAGAGGTCTTGCCTCAAACCAAGTCTGCCCTTTCTGGCCTCAACACGGAGGCATCTGTTTGTCTTCATATGTAAAGAGGTTACTGGCATATGACCAGGCCACTTGCAAAGGTGTTACTGGCTCTAGACTAGGTCATTTGTTAGAAGATATTATCTACTGACAATCATGCTATTTGCAAAGGATATTGTCTACCAGAGAAGTACTGACTACCAGATCAAGCCATTTGTCTCAGAGCAAGCTCACAGTGATATCCATGTCTCAAATGATGCCTGGGAAGAGGATGGCTGCAGAGGGCCGGCCCCTTTATTCCCTTTCTTCCTGCCTAGCATCCCCTGTCATGACAACAAAATTCTATTGTGTAAATCATCAAGTTTGTGGTACTTTGTCATGGCAGTCCTAAGAAACCAAAACAGTGATTGTCCCATAGTTTCATAGAGGCAGCCTATGCTGGTTTCTTGATTATTATCCTAAGATACTTGAGGCCTAGCACAAAGGAGCAGAAGAAAAGTAAGTAGAGCTAGAGCCTTCTGAAACAAACATTAAGAGCATACATCAGAATGATATCTGGTCTATTATGCCTGTTGTAAGCAAAATTCCATGCTGGTATTGCTGTTCCTGTATATTGCTCTCCACCCTTCTGGGCATGTTGGAGCAATTGCTGACAGAGTGAGAAGAAGCTGAATGCCTAACTTGAAAAGCCACATGGGAGACTATGTTGCAAAGGTTGGAGAAGAAGAGATGACATGAAAAGTCAGGATGTATGAATGCAGAGGGAATTGGAGATAAAGCTGATTTTAGGAAGTTAGAAAAAAATATCAACCATTGGAATGGAAAAACAAATACGAGTCCTGAAGAGGAATAAATTACGTAAAGGAATGTTAATGGGAGGAAAATACATTTGTAGAAACTGGAGAGAGAATATACTAGTTTGATGATGAGGACTAGCTAAGGAGTGGGAAAGTTAAAAGTTGAGAGATCAGCAAGCGAACACATGTTGGATATTCCCAGTAAACACTACTTACCTCTTTCAAGGGGAAAAGGTCCCCGCTGGGATTCTTGGTCTCACTTGAGCAAATTGTATTATTTCCTGCTTTGGCACACTTTTTTTTTTTTTTCACTACTGGGTTTGAACCCAGGGCCTCGTGTTTGCATGCTTTTACAAGTGTTGTACCACTGAGCTGCACCCAGAGCCCACTTTTTTTTTTTTACTTTTTGAGACTCCTCTTGCTAAATTATGCAAATTGCCTCTGGTCTCAAACTTGAGATCTTCCTGCCTCTGCCTCCCAAGCCTCTGGGATTATAGGTGTGTGCCACCGCTCCTGGCTCAAGCACATTTTCTTTTTTTTTTTTTGATCGACAACCTCACTAATAACAAATCATGGAGCCAGAATTGATTAATGTGATACAGTGGAATTAACAGAATCTGAGATACATGACGTGGGTTAAAAAAATCCCAAGAAGAAATAATATGATTTTTAGCTGTTTAAATATAACTCATTTTATAGAAATCTGCAGAGGTCCCTTAGTTACATTTTTCTGTCTGATATAAAATATTTTTTCTACATATCTGCTTTCCATCCCCCACTCCCACTGCCACATTTTGTTAAAGATTTAGATGTCTCTATCTGATTGTGCTGTCGGATAGTAGAATTTTAGCCATCTATTCAACATGTTGGATTTTCCACACTCAAAGTACTTTTTTTTCCAATAGTGGTAGTTGCATTATGATATAATAGAAGTTGTTTACTTTTGCTAAAGACAGACAAATGGAGTGAAATCAACCATGATATTTTTAATGCTAGCTTTTCCTATTTAGAAGATTGTTGCTGATGGTATGGCAGAAAACTTATTGCTATATTAAGGAGGTCACTCAATCACAAAATCCTATTAATGTGGAAAATGACAGACCCAGCTGTGTGGTGACAAATAAAGCAAGTTTTTACCTTTTATTCTTAAGAGTTCCCATTCAAATACTCATGGACGGCAGGGAAGCTGAGCACAAATTCGAGTGATGTGAATGACTCTGTAAAAAACATAATTCGTATATCATCAGTATTGACTCTTTTCTAACTTTATTACTTTCTACTCTTTGCAAAAATAATGCTAGCAAACTAAACCAGCCGATATACATTCAAATTTATGTTCACATAAAAGGCATATCTACAGAAGTATAAAGGAACCTGCTGAATAGAAAATCTCAAGATAAATATATACATACATAACATCACTGATGTTCACTTTTTATTTTAGAACTAAAGGCACCAAGTATTTATTTGCATTTTGAACGATAGTAAATACATTTCAGATTTAGTTGTCAATTTAATGAAGCCTTGAATATTGATTTTAGCAAAATAGTAAAGCAGGAAATAAAAATAAAGAGGATCATCATAATGGTATCCTGGAGGGAACAACTATGGTCACTTCAGTCAATGATAAACTGACTTTAGTGGTGTGGATTAGGCAAATAAAAATAAAGATTGCCTTGATTTAGCTTAAGCAGGAAAAGAAATCTTGCAGGTTTATGGCTCCATAAATTGTTCTGAATGTTTAACATCCCATGAAGAAAAAGCAAACAATGAAGATACTTCATTCAAGAACACAAAACTAGTATACTCAGGCTAAAGTCTTGTCATTCAGATTTAGCAGTCAGTTATCCTTCTTTGCATTATTAAATGGCCTTCTTTGACTATTTTCAAAGCATTCTGGTCTAGACACTGTGGACCATTTTATTTCTGGGTTTTGAACAACTAAAAGCCTAATCCGAACTCCTGATGTAATAGCTAACTGAAACATTGTATACAACATTACTTTAATACTTTATGACCTTTCCTGGAATGCAGATAAATCACATACACTCTGAGAATAAACTGTTCTTGTATATAGTGGTAACAATTACTTGGATACACCACATACTTTCATTTCTCATTGGAAAACATTGGAGATATTAAAGTTAAATGTTTATTTATTTTAAGATTAATAAAGCAGAATCGTAAAAAATTAAGACTATTTCCCAATCAGTTGAGCATCATAACATGTCATACATAAATTAAACCTAACTTGATCCTGTTCTTTCTCCATATTCAGTTAGAACTTCTGGAGTGAGAAAGGTATGGTGGTATGCCTTAGTTACTGATGTACCACTCTTATTTTTCTGAATATGAAAGGTATAATACATCTTCTCAACAAAATCCTTGCTGTTGTCCCTATCTTGAATATTCTTGTCATAATATTCAGCTTGCTGGTCTAAACTTCCTCTGAGATCCATTAAAACCATACTAGCATGACCCATGGGCTAGGATTTAGCTCAGTTGATAGACTGCCGCTGTGCAGGTCCCATGTTCGATTCCCAGCATGGCAAAAATGGGAGAGGGACGTGGCAATCCACTCCTGAGACAGTTCTAACTGAAACAATCAGCCATTGAAAACTCTATGAGGGTCACTATGAGTCAGACTATGAGTTGGACACAACTTGATGGCACCTAACAACAACAACAAGCCTGACCCATGACACTTTTACTACCTTAGCCTAGAGTGGTTTGGGTTTTTTTTTGTGGCTTTAAGCCACTTGTTTGGTCTTATAGTATAGACATCCATGGTTTCTTTCTTTTTCTAAGGTACATACTGTGTAGTTCTGGATTGTTGTAAGACTATGAAGAGCAAAAATTTCAATTTATACATATATTCTTCTCCATGCTTCCATTTTTCTTTGGTTATTAAGAAGCCCCAAGTTAAATCTATGTCTTATATTTGTAAACACATAGGCCTTCCTGCCTCTAAAATTACATTCACTTTTTTCCCTACTGAATCTGACTTCTACTGACCTTACTTTTTAAGCTACTATTACCATATTTATAATTTTATTACAGTATTTAGTATGAAATGATCGATGACTAAATAAATAAAAGGTTAATATATATTTGTCAGAGGTTCAATTTAAAGAAAAAAATCTTTGTTGACTATTGTGATAAATTGTGAAACTGGTTTCTATTTCTAATAAATTCAATCTACCAAATAAAGAAAATGTAGATACATAGAAAAAACCAGGTTAAGAAACAATACAGGCCTGCGTGGTGGCACATGCCTGTAATCCCAGCAGCTTGGGAGGCAGAGACAAGAGGATCACAAGTTCAAGACCATAGACAGTCTGCATAATTTAGCGAGACCCTGTCTCAAAAGCAAAAAAAAAAAAAAAAAAAAAAAAAAAAAAAAAAAAAAAAAAAAAAAAAAAAAAAAAGAAAGAAAGAAAGAAAAAGAAAAAAGAAAAAGAAAAAGAAAAGAAACAATACAATATGTTCAAAAACAGATAATTTTACTAAATAGATTTAGTCTATGAAGAAAAAGATGGCTTCATTGTGACATGTGAAATGGGCCATGAATTAGAGTGGCCTTGGGTTTGTTGAGTTTGGGGAAAGATAATTTATAAGATGAGATTAGCATAAACCAAAGAAAAAAGTATGCAAGAGCATATTTAACATTTAACAAATTAGAACTATCCCTAAAGAGTTGAGAATTAGCAGGAAATAGATAATGTGAATTCTTTAAATAAAAGTACATCAAACAAACCATGTATTAATAAATAGAAAACCTGTAAAGTTGATGTATAAATTCAAGAACCGTCCTCCAAGAACACCAATAAAGTTGTTACAAAGGTAATTTAGAAAAAAGGAGAAAATAAAAGAAGTAATATTAGAAGTGAGGAACTAGATAAAAATCACAGATACAAAGGAGCTTATTTCAATGAAAATAAGATACCATCTGCTCAACTAGAAAGTAAATCAAATTATAAAGCTGTGATAATTAAATGGGGACATATTAGTGCAGGAATAAACTTATAGACTAATGAAGTTCAGAAAAGCGTCTAGAAGGAATCTTGACTTAATACTTTATAAAGATGACTTAGTTTATAAACTTAATACTTTACAAAGATGACAATTTAAATCCTTTATAAATAGAAAGATTATTCATATAACTAGAGTGAGGCAACGGGCTGGTCAGAAAAACATAGAATATTATCTCACACTGTACATCAAGTAGGGAAATAAGTAAAACTATGAAAAAATAATTTTACTATAAGGAAAATACAGAGTTTTTATACATTCTTAGTATTATTGTTGTTAGGTGCCATCGAGTCAGGTCCAACTCACAGCACCCCTAGGTACAACAGAACAAAACACTCCCTGACTTTGTGCCATGCCCAGTACTATGTCAGTGCTTCTCTGCTATTCATAGGGTTTATAATGGCTGGTTGTTTAGGGAGTGGGCTACAAGGTCCTTTTTCCATTTTTAGTGCTAATAATTGAAACCAGGGCCTCAGAGAATTCAGAGCAGTACTCTACCAACTGAGTTAAACTACAGCCCAACATATCTTGAAAGTGACACAATTTATGCAATAAACTAAAAAAATTTTTTTATTAAAACCAGCAAGCAGACAAAAGGAATGAAATCTATTTAGAAAACAACAGAAGGAAAACTGATATGTATCATGGTTGAAAAAGTAAAAACCATTTATAGTCTCTAGTTTTTAATTGATAAAAATCTAAATTATGCAACATTGATGTAGAACATGCTGTTGGTGTTAGGTATTGTTGAGTCAGGGCTGACTCACAGTGATGCTATGTACAACAGAATGAAACACTTGATTCTGTGCCAGGCACACAATCTTACTTATGTTTAAGCCCATTGCTGAAGACACTGTATCAACCCATAGAGCCAAAGGTTTTCCTTCTTGTTTTGTCATTGACTTGCCACTCTCCCAAACATGGTGTCCTTCTCCAGGGATTGGTCCTTCTTGACTATATGTCCAAAATATGTAAGACACAGTCTAGCTATGGTTGCTTCCAAGGAACACTCTGGTTGCACTTCTTCTAGGACAGATCTGTTGGTCTTTTTTGGTAGTTCATGGTATATTTAATATTTGTCTCCAGAGCTGTAATTCAAAAACATCAATTAATTCTTCTCCTGTCTCCCTTATTCAACATTCAGCTTTCACAACCATATGATGTGACTGAAAACACCATAGCATGAGCCGGGTGCACCTTCACCTTCAATGTGACATCTTTATTTTTCAACACTTTAAACAGGTCTTTTGCAACACTTTTTCCCAGTGTAATGCATCTTTTGATTTCCTGATTGGTGCCTCTGTGGGTGTTGATTGTAGAACCAAGTAAAGCAAAATCTTAGACAACCTCAATCTTTTCTCCACTTATCATCAAATTGAGTACTGACCCAGTTGTAAAGATTTTTGTTTGGCTGATGTTAAGGCACAATCCATAGTGAAGGCTGTGTTCTTTGATCTTCATTACAATATCTTTCAAATCCTCTTCACTTTCAGCACAGTTGTGTTATCTGCATAATGCAGGCTGCTGATGAGTCTTCCTCCAATCCTAATGTCATGTCCTTCTTCATAAAGTCCAGATTCTCAGATTATTTGCTCAGCATAGAGACTGAAGAGTTATGGTGAAAGGATATAGCTCTGACACACACTTTTCTTATTTTAAACCAGGCAGTGTTTTCCTTGTTCTGTTTGAATAACTGCCTCCATATACAGATTCCTCATGAGTACAAGTAAGTGTTCTGGTATTCCCATTTTTCACAGTGCTATCCATAATTTTTTTTATCCAAAGTCAAATGCCTTTGGGTAGTTGATAAAATACAGATAGACATCTTTCTGTTATCCTCTGCTTTTGGCTAATACACATCTGCCATCAGCAATGATGTTCCTGGTTTCACACTGTCTTCTAAATGTGGCTTGATTTTCCGGCAGTTCCTTGTCTATATACTGCTGCATTTCCTTTTAATGACCTTTAGCAAAATTTTGCTTTCCTGTGATATTAATGATATTGTTTGATAGTTTCCACATTCGATTGGAAATGCTTTCTTGGGAATAGGCACAAATATGGTTCTCTTCCAGTCAGTTGGCCAGGTAGCTGTTTGCCAAGTCTCTTGGCATAAACATGTTAGCATTTCCAATGCTGCATCTGTTTGTTGAAACATCTCTATTGGTATCCCATCAATTCCTGTAATCTTGTGTTTCACTAATTCCTTCAAGGCAGCTACCACTTTTCTTCAGTATCATTTGTTTCTGATCATATGCCATCTCTTGAAATGGTTGGTCATCCACCAATTCTTTTTGGTATAATGAGTCTGTGTATTATTTCCATCTTCTTTTGGAACATGGACATATATAACACACAAATCTATATTCTTTGATAAAAATATGATTTAGGAATGAATAGGTATATATATGAATATGTGTGTGCAAGTATATCATGCATATACATATATTTATATGTTCCTCTATGAGTTTTTAGTTACAAACTGAAAGAAAGTGATTCTGATTTAAATAGAAGAGGAACTTTTGAGAGGATTTTAGATGAGTCCTAGATTCCCTAGGAAAGGGGCAAAATGAAAGTTCAGGGATCCAAGGCAGCTTAAGTGATATAAACCATAATAAAATAAAGCTACAGAAGTCTTTTTTTTTTTTTTTTTTTTGCTGGCACCACTGTGTCTGAAACTGCTCTATCTGCTTTAGTTAACTTTATGTCACTATGACCAAATAACTGAGAAAGCAACTTAAGGGAGAAAGGAGTTATTCTGGCTCATGGTTTCAGAGATTTCAGTGCATTTTCCTTGGCTCCATTTATTCTGGGCTCATGGTGAGGCAGAACATCATGGTAGTGGGAGGATGTGTCTGGGGCTATTCACCTCATGATGGACCGGAAGCAGAGAAAGGGGGGATATAGGAGGAGACCATGGCAAGATACCACCCAAAGACAATCCCCCAATGACTTACTTCCTCTAACTAGCCCCCAGCTCCTACTTTTCACCACCTCCCAATAATGCCCAGTATATGCCATTTTTGCACTCCATCAAGGGATTAACTCCCTTGATTAGGTCAGAGCCCTCAGGACACAACACTTCCAAAAACCCCACCAGCTGGCCACAAAGACCCCAATACATGAGGCTATGGGGACATTTCATATTTAAATCATAACACTGTCAGTGCTGGAAAGGATTCTCCTCTGTTCTTACTTCTTTGTGTCATATTTGATTGGCCAAGACTCTAATTTGGATCCATGCCCTGGCTACCAGGGGAGGAGGGAAATGTAGCTATTTGATTTCACCTTGTGTAGTGAGAGGCAACCATAACACAATTTATCCTTTAAAAACATGAATAACCATGAATTTGCTGTTATATGTGTTATGTGTTCCTGTGTATGGGTGCTAGGATAGTATTTGATATTATTTTGCTTTGAGTAAAATGTTGCTGTCAATCACAATCTATCTACTACATGTATGTATATTGATTTAGTAAGTATTTATCAATTGTACATAAATCTAGGAGATAATATTAGTCATACAGAATAGCTAAGAAATACTATTATAGCATATATTAAGTTTAGCAATGATTGTCACAGTAGATAATTGCTGGAGAAGTTTGGAAAAGAGATGTGAATAACTGGAACAGTTGAGAAGAAAATCATAGAAAATCATACAGTTGAATGGAATTTGAAAGATGGATGACATTCATTACATATTGTCTTTATATAAATGTGTATATAAAGGTATGTATATGTGAACAAGTATATGTTTACGTTGTTGTTGTTAGGTTCTGTCAAGTTGGGTCTGACTCTTAGGGACCTTATGTACAACAGAACAAAACACTCCCTGACACTGTCTGACAGTGCTTCTCTGCTATTCATAGGGTTTTGATGATTGATTATTTTAAGAGTGGTTTGCTGGGTCCTTCTCCCAAGCCCACAGCATGTAGTATTCCCAGGTGGTCTCCCATCCTAGTAATAACCAGGCCTGACCTTGCTCAGCTTCTAAGATCAGGTGAGATTGGATGCCAGGGTGGTATGGTTATAGACATGCTTACATTAATAATTATATGCACAACTTCATCCAAGATAAGATACAAGATCCTACTGAGTTAGTTGAGAAGTAAAATGTATATAGCTCATTTTCATGCATAGATTCAATTTTTCTCAAATAATCCTTTGATTTTTATATGAAGTTCCTGAGCTAAAATAATTCTAATTATTTTTATAAATTTATTGATCAAATATAAATAAACAGTGAACTTACAGTGAACTTGTAAGTGTTCACATTACAATGAAGTTTCACAAAGTGAACACATCCTGTAAGCTCCATACACATTGAGAAACATAATATTTCCAGCTTCCCAGAAGCCCAGTTGTGTCCATCCAATCACTACCTTAACCACAGGTAACACTATCTTGGCAGCCATCACCATAGTGTAATGTAGTTACATGTTTTAGAACTTTATATAAATAGAGTCATATAGAACATAGTCCTTTGTTCTAGCTTCTTCCACTCAGCATCATATATGTGAAATTTGATCATGTTGTTGCACAAAACAGTGTATTGCCATCCACTCATTTCTATGTGGTAGTCTATTTTATGAATCCATCATATTTTATTTATTCATTCTATGCAGCTCAATTATTTTGTTTCCAAGTTTAGGAACATTCTTTTGGTGAACATATGCAGGCCAGTTCAGTAGACATTCAAGCGTGAAATTCCTAACTCATAGGGGACAATTGTTAAGATTCAATATACGTTGGCAAAGGGTTTTCAAAAGTGCACATTACAATTTACATTTCATCTAACTGTCTATGACAATTCTGGTTCTCCAAATCCTTGCTGATGCTTAATATTATCCATTACCTGTTTTTCATCTATTATTTGTCATTCTGTTGCTTATTAGTGATTTTTTACTGTTGTATTAATCTGAATTTACTTGGAAGACTAATGAATTAAAATACATTTCATAGGTTGGTACCTGTTCACATCATTTGGACATTTTATTATTGGGCTGTCTGTTATTGATTTTTTTATTTCTTTCAATATTCTGGAAAAGTCTCTTCCCTGCTATTTTTATTGGAGAAGTTTTCTTCTTACCTTTCACTCTCTTAGCTTTGTCTTTTGATTAACAAAGGTCTTCATCTTATTCAAGTTCAATTTACCAATATTTGCCTTTATGTTTGGTGTTTTGGAGCATGTGTGTGTATTCTGTTTCAAATACTTGATCATCTAGTTGGCCAAATATCAATAATTGATAAAATCATAGTCTCACCAATATATGGAGTGGAATAATTTTCATAAATCAAGTGACTACATTTGCTTAGATCTCTTTTGAATTTATCTTCTGTTCTAATGGTGAAACCATATATTCTTGCTGGTCTAGAAATCTACTAGCCTCTTTAGATGGCAAATGATGATAATAGATTGGCTTCTAGGCAAAGAACATATCTGGAGGATTCCTAAATATGGTCTCAGCATAACATCACACATATGATTATAAAATCATTTTCTTAACTTCTTCCAATCATTAAATATCTCTTGAACTCATACTAATTTATTCATTCTCATTGTCACGAATAGTTCAGGCCCATACCAGGTCTTACCTTGGTTATTATATTCTCTTTTGCTTCTTTCTCTTTCTCTCTCCTTTACATCTTTACCAGGATATTCAACTCCCTCTTTCAGTCCTTCAAATTACTTCATTTCTTACAAAGTACAGCAGAGACTCTTCATAAGGGAAATAGAGCCATTGTGCACACAACTATTTTATTGGACTTTTTCCTCTCTTGCATGAATCTTCTAGCAGAGTCAATAATAGTTGCTCAAAGTTTAAGGTTTAGTTTCACAAATCTGTGCCTTTATTTTTCTGTTTCTTCTGTGAGGATTTCTCTATTTCCTATTTGACAGGCTCTTAAACATTCATCCTTAAAGCCCCAGCTCAAATTATAAATTCTGCATGAAGCTATTTCTCATTCTTTCCCAATTGAAGTAAATCATTCAGTTCTACATATTGATGCAAACTGATATCATATCTAGTCTATCTTCAAATCCATTTTCATATCCCTAATAGGTGGCAAAGAGTAGTTACTTAATAAATATTGGTTGCATTGAGTCAAATTGATGAACTTAGACCTTCTCTTAACATTACTTATTCCTCTCCACAAAGCAAGCAAACAAAAAACAAACAAAAAGGCCTAAAGTTAAGCATTAAAGATTAGACATAGTACAAGAACATAATATCGAATAATACCCTTCAAAATTTGTTGTTGTTTGTTGTTGTTAGGTGCCGTCGAGTCGGTAGCTGACTCATAGTGACCCTCATAGGGTTTTCAATGGCTGACTGCTTTGGGATTGCCTTGGGAGTGGATTGCCAGGTCCTTCTCCCATTTATGCGGTGCTGGGAATTGAACTCAGGACCTCAGAGACTGCAGCAGAGCGCTCTACCAACTGAGCTAAATCCCAGCCCCCTTCAAAATTTAGAAAGCAGAAATCACAAAAAGGAATGTCTCTTTAAAGATGCATGGTAATTTTTTAGACAAAATTTTTCGAAGGGAGTACACTGAATCATCACAAACCCATAACTGACATAGAATATTTATCAAAGTTTTAATATCTGCTTCAGCTATCTCTTTTTACATTCTTTCCCTTTATGGAAAAATCTTAAAGCCAATCAAGAATGGTAGATCACTATATATATATATATAGTGGGATTTAGCTCCCACTATATATATATGGACTGGGATTTAGCTCAGTTGGTAGAGTACTGCTCTGCAGTCTCTGAGGTCCCGAGTTCAATTTCTAGCACCACAAGAACGGGAAAAGGACGTGGCAACCCACTCCCAAGGCAATCCCGAAACAATCAGCCATGGAGAACCCTATAAGGGTTTCCCAACTATGAGTTGAACATGACTCCAATTTTTTAAAGATAGGCATTTTCTCACAAAACTATACTATCATCATTTTTGACAAAGTAAACAATTCTTTTTGGTGCCATTTTATATCCAGCCTAAAATCAAATTTCCATGATTATCTCAAAAGTGCTTTATTACAGTTGTTTTGTTTGAATCAAGATTCAATATGTTCTATTCATTGCATTTGTTCTTTCCCTGTATGTGGAGTCAATTTTCATTCTGTAGACCATGTACTTCTGCTTTCTTTCCCTCATGGCATTGAATTTTTACAGTTAGATTACTGATAATCTAAATTCTGGATTTGTTTCCTTGCTTCTTTTCAGTGTCATGTAACTAACTTCCATTTATCTACTACAAATGACGTTAGCTGTGAATCTTGATTAGATTTAGTATCAAGGTTTTTATTGTATTTGTTTGGCAAGAGTACTTTTTATGTGTTGTTGTGTGTTATATTACATTACATCTCAGGTCCACAATCACTGCTCATTTCACCTTTCGTGATACCTGGACTAATTAGTGGAGATAGGTCCTAGCAATCTGATCTTATCATTATAAAACACCTCATAACTTTTTATCTAATGTTTTCAATAATTTATGATCATTGCCTGATTCCATTATTTATTTCATTAGGAGTTACAAAACAGAGATTTCCTATCCTATTATTTTGTCCATGTTTCTAGCTGAAATTCTTCAGCAAAAGGGAACTTTCCCACAACAACTAGAGATATTTGGTTAACCTGAAATATAGTGAAAACAGGATAAGTAGAATAATGTTTTTACTTTTAGTGGCTAGTGTTTGGAGTTGCTATCTTAGTACTTCCAATGACCTCCCATGAGGCATTTGGTGCCTTTCACTCTTTTCAGTTTCATTTTGAACTCATATATTTATACATTCTGTACCATCCTGGCATCCAGTCCAGACAGATCTTGGAAGCTAAGCAGGGTCAGGGCTGGTTAGTACTTGGATCAGAGACCATCTGGGAAGACCAGGTGCTATAGGCTTGGAAGAAGGACCACTCCTAAAACAATCAGCCACTGAAAACATTATGAATAGCAGAAAAACACTGACAATAGTGCTAGGCATGGCACAGTGTCTGGTAGTGTTTTGTCTATTGTACATAGGATTGACAGCACCTAACAACAATAACATGTTTTAATCAGTTCTATTCATCAGATGTTTTGAGTTCAGATTGCTCATCCTTTGACTGAAGGAGGTCTTCCAATTAGACTCTTCTTTTTCTTCTCTTCTCTTCTGTTTCTTTTTTCTTTTCTTTTCTATCTTTCTTTTCTTTTTTCTTTTCTCCTCTTTCTCGTTCTTTCTTTCTTTCTTTCTTTCTTTCTTTCTTTCTTTCTTTCTTTCTTTCTTTCTTTCTTTCTTCTACATAGCCCATTATTCTTGAAAACTTCCTTACTTTCTGGCACAAGAGGTCTTAGTTGACTCTTATATATTCCAGTCTTGGTGCTAGTCTTGGACTGGAATCAGCCATTGCTCCAAGAATGCCTGGATGTTAACTAACTCACTGCTAATATGTTGTCATTGATTCTAAGCTTTTCTAGAGGGCAAAGCTAGAAAATGCATAGTTTTGAAAATAAGACAAAATAAATAGAATCTGTACTGTTTTATCTAACTCATATGTAATATTATAGTAGTCTTAATTTCTTTGATTTTATCCATTTTCATCTATACTAAAACTTTTGGTTCCTATAGAAACAGTAATGCAAGATCTAAATTGCACTTTTCTGTAACATATATAAAATAGATTAAAATGATAATATCAATGTACATACTAATCATTACCTTGAGTAATGAAATGTAGCAATAACCATTATTAATAATGTAAGCATAAAATTTATCCCATTAGATTACATAATACAAATTTTCCATTCTGAAGTCACTTGAAATAATTCTTATTCATATGTATTTTTATTGAAACTTGATATACAGCCAAATTTTCAATCAAATATGAAAGATAGAGGCATTTTTTTGGTCAGAATATCACTCAGGAAATTTTTCTTCCCTATACTTCATACGAAGAAATTCCTAGAAGATTCTCTATAGTAAGAAAAAAAAATCAACCAGGAATGATTTGTTGTTGTTGTTGTTAGGTGTCATTGAGTTGAGTTGAGTGACCCTGTATACAACAGCATGAAATACTACCTGGCTTGCACTATTGCCAGTGCTTCTTTGCTATTCATAGAATTTTCAATGGCTGATTGTTTTGGGAGTGGGCTGCCAGGTCCTTCTCCCAAGCCTACAGTACCTGGTATTCCCAGGCAGTCTTCCCATGGAATTACTAACCAGCCTGGACCCTGCTTATTTTCTGAGATCAGACTGAATCAGAGGCCAGGGTGGTAGGGCTGTATGCCAGGAAGGATTTAGAAAGGAGAATATGATGCATTAACTTTAAGAGCACAATGAAAAGTTTTCCCCAAATAGCAGATAGCTTGGGTCCTAGAGAGCAATCATTCCAAGTTGGAAAAGGCTTACCACGGCTTTCGTCAGGGAGACTGATGATCTAGAAATATATGCCCCAAGAAAAGTTTTTTTTTTTTTCTAATTTACTTGGGAGTTGAACCCAGAGCCTTGCATATACATTGTAAGTGCTCTACCATTGGGCTGAACCCTGAGGCCAATTTTTTATGTTTTTATTTTGGGACAAGGTCTCACTAAGTTATGCATGCTGCCTCTAATCTTGAACTCACAATCTTCCTGCTTCAGTCTCGAAGTCATTGGGATTAGAGGCATGTGCCACCGTGACTGCTTCAGGAACAGTTTCAATAGAATGCTTGAAATATTGGAATAATTTAAAGATATAATAAAGGCACTGTATAAAAGAAATAGAGAAGCACAATTAGAAAAACTAAAAGATCTGTAAGTAAGGAAATGGGATTCCAGAACATTCTTTGGCTCTGCAATGAATCTTTCCAAATGGAATAATAATGTAATGTTGCATAATGATTTCTAGTGGGCTGAGATTTAGCTCAGTTGGTAGAGTGCTGCTCCACACTCTCTGAGGACCAGGGCTCAATCCCTAGCCCTTCAAAAATGGGAGAAGGACATGGCAACATACTCCTGAAGCAAACTCTAAACAACCAGCCATTAAAAACCCTGTGAGGGCTACTATGAGTTGCACACGACTCAACGACACCTACCACCAACAACAATATAGATTTAATGATAGAGAAAATCATATAAATATTCATTTCATTGACTATATAAAATACAGACAGTAAAATTTAGGAGGTGAAGGGGGAAATACAGGTGAAGGGAAAATAGGTGCATACTACACTGAATGAAATCAAGAGATACTTTTTATTAAATAAAGATTTCAGTGTATTATTTAAGTACATGAAGGAATTTTATAATCATAAAGGGAACTGAGGCAGAAACTATTAAAATGTGTAATCTTTGTGGGAGTAAGATTAAGAATGTGTGAAGCTAGAACAGGTAATTGTAACATTTCTTTGTAAAATATTCTGTAATAATAAAGATATTTAATCATGTGCTTGGAATACATTGATTAAAATGTATATTAATACTTATAGTATTTGATGACAGAGTACTAATTCATAAAATGTAGGTCACAAAATGAAGCTAAGTAAATTTTCTCAGGATGCCAATTAAAGGTTTAAATTATTGAAAGCAGTGAAAGAATATATGGTTAATATGAAGGCAAAAAAATAAAAATACCTCCTGTGAGCAATTAGTCTTTCTAAGCAAATAAGTGATATAAATGAAATAGAAACTGCATTCAAAGATAGAAGAAAGATAGAAAAAAGAATTCCATACTTGACAGAACTCTGAATCAAAAGACATAAATGTCATACTCTTCATAAGAAACAAATTTTATAAAAAGAATACTAAAACATATCATTAGAACTGAATGAAGTAATAAAATCTAAAAAAAGAGGAAGAGGTTACAACAAACTTCATTTTTAAGTTTACTCACAGAAGTAAAGATATTGGGCTATCCTGGGATGTTCTTTTTCTAACATTTGATTAATATATGAGCATCTTTGTAGCAGTAGGTAAACAAAAGTAGTCATCCAAGAATGTGAGAAGGAAATAAGTTGCTATTCTCATATGAAGTTTTCTCATATTAATTTTCATATATTCAAAGATTTAGGAAGGACTCCACTAATGAACATCACATTCTGAAACCTGCACTTGAAGGGAAGCCCTGGAAGGTTCATGTGGTGGAGACTTAGTGGTCAGCATGGCAGGATTGTTGTGGTAAAACCTTCAGGAGGTGGGAGGTATTTAAGACACTGGGGGTGCTGTTCACATAAAAGATTAATTCTGTTCCTGAAGAGTGTGTTATTTCTCATGAAAGTGTATTACTTTTTTAAGCAAGGCCACCCAACGTGCTTGTCCCTTTCCACATGTGGCTGGTTCTCTTTCCCTTTCTCTATATTTTGACCTAGTCAAGGGGATCCTTACCAGAAGACAAACAGATGGGCTACTCAATCTTGGACTTTCTGCCTCCCAAACTGTAAGCTAAATAAACTTTTTTTTCCTTCAGTACTTAGAGGTTGAGCCCAAGGCTTCACACATATTTGCAAGTTCTCTACTATTGAACTGAACACCCAGCTCACTTTCTATTTTTTAAACTTTGAATCAGGGTCTTGCTAAGTTATGCAGGCTGCCTCTGGCCTTGAACTCATGATCTTCCTTGCTCCAACTCCCAAATCACTGGGATTAAAGGTGTGAGCCACTGCACCTGGCTGCTGCTGCTGCTGCTGCTTCCTTCTTTTTTCTTCTATTCTGATATATAAAGCACTCAGCTTTAGGTATTTTATAATATTTAATATTTGTAATAGTAACAGAAAGTAGAC
This sequence comes from Pedetes capensis, assembly GCA_007922755.1. Classification (NCBI taxonomy): domain Eukaryota; kingdom Metazoa; phylum Chordata; class Mammalia; order Rodentia; family Pedetidae; genus Pedetes; species Pedetes capensis. The sequence goes on from VMDO01004265.1 coordinate 78,974, forward strand.
TAGTATGGTCACGGTGAAAAGCCCTATCGTATATTTAATTAGAATGCTAGCATGAGGGCAGATTAAGAATGGGAAGATGCATATTAGATCTAAGAGTTTTCTAGTGGAGTATTTACGGTCTTTTGAGTACAATATCATATCATCTACAAATAAGGATAATTTGACTTTTTCACTCCCAATTTGTAACCCTTTTATTTCTTTCTCTTGCCTTATTGCTCTTGCTAGGACTTCAATCACTATATTGAATTATATTGGCGAGGGTAGATATCCTTCTCTTATTCCAGTTTTGTGGGGAATGTTTTCAGTCTTTCCCCATTTAGTATAATTTTGGCTACAAATTTGTCATATTTACCCTTTATGAAATTAAGTTATGGTCTTTCTCTTCTCAGTTTCTTCAGAACTTTTATTATAATGGAATGTTAAACTTTATCAAAGGCTTTTTCTTCATCTATTGAGATGACCATGTTATTTCTATCACTGAATCTATCGATGTGTTATACTACATTTATTGATTTGCATGGTGAACCAGCATTGCATCTATGAAATGAATACCACTGGATTGTGGTATATGATCTCTATGTGATGTATTCATTTGCTAGTATTTTATAGAGTATTTTTGTATCTATCTTCATTCAAAAATCAAAAGCAGTCTTATATAGCAGTAATGAACAGCAAGAGAAAAAAATCAAAACAATAATTCCATTCACAATAGCCCATCACAACATTAAATACTTAGGAATCAATCTAACTAAAGACCCTAAAGACTTTTACAATGAAACTTCAAAACACTAAAGAAAGTGAAGAAGACATTAGAAGATGGAGAAAACTCCCTTGCTCATTGAACAAAAGAATCAAAATTGTGAAAATGGCTACACTGCCAAAAATAATCTGCAAATTCAAGGCAATCACCATCAAAATTCCAATGTTATACTTCACAGAAATAAAAAAATTAAAATTAATGGCAGCACAAAAGACTCTATATAACTAAAACATTCCTAAGCAGCAAAAGCAGTGTAATACCTGACATCAAACTATATTATTCATTGTAACAAAAACAGCTTTGTACTAGCATAAAAACAAGAAAGAGTATCAATGTAACAGAAGACCCAGAAATAACACATACAGCTACAGCCATTTGATCATTGACAAAGATGCCAAAAGCATAAATTGGAGGAGAAAAGATAGTCTCTTCAACAAATGGGGCTGAAAAAACTGGATATCTACATGTAGAAGAATGAAGGTAGACCTGTATTTCTCACTTTGTATGAAAATCAGTTAAAAATGGATCATAGATCTCAATATAAAACCAGAAACTTTGAAACAGCTAGAAGCAAATGTAGGGAATGCCTTCAATACAAAAGCACAGACAAATATTTTCTTAAAAAGAGTCTGGGTAGCACCTGGAATTGACAAATGAGATTATGTAAAATTAAAAAGGCTTTGTATAGCAAAAGAAACAATTAATAGAATAAAGGGAAAGCACACAGAATAGGAAAATGTCTTTGCATGCTTCTGATAAGATTAATCTTTAGGATATATAAAGAACTCAAAAGTCAAAAATAAAGTAGCTAATAATCCAATAAATAAATGGGCAATGGAACTGAACAGTTTTCAAAGAAAGAAATACAAATGACCCATAAACATATGAAAAAATGTTCAACATCTTTGGCCATCATGGAAATGCAAATTAAAACTACACTAAGATTCCATCTCATCCCAGTCAGAATGGCTTGCACCAGCAAAACAAACAACAAATGCTGGTGTGGATGAAGGGAAAAAGGAACCCCTTTACACTGTTGGTGGAACTGTGAATTAGTACAGCCATTACGGAAAGCAGTATGGAGTTTCTTCAGAAGACTAAAAATAGAACTACCATATAATCCAGCTATACCATTCCTGGGCATACACCCAATAAGTCATCAAATCACAGGGACACCTGTACTTCCATGTTTATTACAGGACTCTTCACAATTGCAAGAATATGGAATTATCCCAAGAGTCCATGAACATCAGATTGGGTTTAAAAAGTGTGGTATATATTATTCAGCAAAATGGAAGAATGAAATTATGACATTTCTATTAAATGGATGGAACTGGAAATCATCATTTTAAGAGAAATAACCTAGATTCAAAAAGCAAAATACTGCATATTTTCACTCATATGTGGGAGCTAGATGTGGCTTAAAGGAACACATGCACACACACACAAACAATTATATATATATGCTTGGAAAATATAAGAGGACTCATAAAAAGGGGAGAGGGAACTATTGGGAGGTGGAGGGAAATAGGACAAGTAAGAAGAGGAGGGAGAGCAACAAAAGAGAGTAAAGAGGGAGGGAATAAGTACAAAATACAGGATACAATTTTATGAAAATCCCATAATGAATATCAATATACTATATGCAAGTAAAATAATACTATACTTAATAAATATATATAACTATCATTACATATTAATCAAAAATTTTATATACATTGCTTAAGGTAATGGATGTGTTAACAATCTTGATTTGATAATTGCACATTTTATATATGAACTGAATTATCACTCCATATCCCATAAATATGTACAATTAAAATACCAAAATTTTTTTTAAATGGGAAGACTAATATTTGTAGAAATAATTATTTTTCCTAACTTTGCAAGACATTAAACCATGAAATCAAGATGAATTAGAAACCCCAAACAAGATAAATATAAACAAAAGAACACCCGAACAGATTGTAGTAAAACTGCCAAAAGCCAAAGTAAAAAGTGAAATTTTAAAGAGGCCAGAAAAAATAAAATGTCTTAAAGAGAGAAATAATAACCTATCATCTTTCTTCTCAAAAGCAACAGTAGAAAATAGGTTATAAGACAGTAACTCAAAGTGTCTGAGAGAATGTAGACGCCAACCTAGAAGTTTATCCCCAGCAAATATACCCAGTAAAAATGAAGATGAAAATGCATTTGTAGAGACTCTAAAATTATGAGAACTAATCACTAAGTAAATTTGTAACAAAGAAAATGTACTTCAGGAAAAATAAAAATGATCCCTACTGGAAACTTGGAGATACAAGAAGTAATGAAAAGCAATATTGGTAAATTTGGATAATTTAGAAAGAATATTAAATACATGAAATGATATCAATGATGTTTTATGAAATTCATAGAATTAGAATTCTACAGGTCATTACCATTATTGAAATAAAGCTAGTCTTTAGTTCTGAGAAAGCCAATTTATTATTTCTTTCTCCCCATGTCTGATGTGCAGGTCTTCCATACTTCCATTTCTTTCTTTTTTTCTTCTCCTCCTCCTCCTGTTCTTCTTCTTCTCCTCCTGTTCTCCTCCTCCTCCTCCTCCTCCTCCTCCTCCTCCTTCTCCTCCTCCTTCTTTTCTTTAAATCTACTAGGGGTTGGGGGTTGAGCCCTAGGGTCCCATGCATGCTAGGCAAGTGCTCCAGCACTGAGCTGCACTTTAGTTCCTTTTTCATTTTTTATTTTGGGACAGAGTCTAAGTCCCACAAGATGCCTTTGGCCTCAAACTCAATATTCCTTCCTCAGCATGCCAAGTAGCTGGGCTTATAGGCATGCATCACTGCACTTGGTGCACTTTTCCTTTTTTAGTGAGAATGAAACTGTAATTTAGGCCCCCATATCTTCACTTCTATTGAAAAGTTCTTTTCAGCCTCTTGCCTACATCTTCTAGGATCAGGAGGTTCCCCAAGGAGAAAAGGAGTCCCAAACGTTACAAATCTTCACTGCCCTAGTAGCTGTCCAGATCCTTCATCTTATTTTACCATTAAAATTTGTTCCAGCTTTTCTAAATGTTTTCTTCAGGCAATTTTGTTTAAATTGTATAGTCCATAATTGCCCAAAATAGTTTATAGACACTTAAAAATTGTCCTCTTCATTATTAGCTTTTTTTTTTCAAATCATGTGTAGAATAAATATAGAATATAAACATCCAAATACATGAAACCAATAAATAACAGAGCAACACAAGAATCAAACATAAAGAAAATTAGTGTAAGAAAAGAAATATATCTGATAAAAATATAAATTGAAGATCTTATAAGAAGAAAAAAGATGAGCAGATAATATTATAAATTTTATATTCATTTAAATATGATTTCCAGGAAGGGTACCTAAAGGACAGAAATTCAACAAGTTTAAAGGAAAATATGAAATGTAAGCCATACAATAGAGTTCAAAGAAGGATGTGAAATATTTTACTCAAAATAAAAGATGTGATAAAAAATAAAACATTGCATTAATTAAAAATCTACATATTTTGATGAATGATTTCTGTACAATGAAGATTGTCATGAACTAAATGTGTCCCCTCAAAAGTTATGTGCTACACCTATGAAAGATTGGGTTTAGTTTCAGGTACTGGGCCCATATGTTAAAATTTAGAGGACTCAGTTTTGATTTAGGGTCTGGTTTAAATCCTACATGTAGATAATGAAGGTTTAAAACAAATCTGAAGTAAAACCTGGAACTGGTTCCAGTTCAAACATTTAATTTTTTTTTCTGCACCTGAAACTGGCCCTGAACCCAGTGAAAATTATGGTTCAGGTTCAGCTTTAATTTTTTTTTTTTGTTATCATCATCATCGTTGTTGTTGTTGTTGTTGTTAGGTGCTGTCGAGTGGGTATCTGACTCATAGGGACCCTCATAGGGTTTTCAATGGCTGATTCTTTCGGGATTGCCTTGGGAGTGGATTGCCAGGTCCTTCTCCCATTTTTGTGGTGCTGGGAATTGAACTCGGGTCCTCAGAGACTGTAGCACAGCACTCTACCAACTGAGCTAAATCCCAGCCCTTTGGTATCATTAGCTATTTAAAAAAAATGGAAAAAAAAAACTTCTATTTTTTTTCAATACTTGGAGGTTGAACCCAGGGACTCATGCATACTTTGCAAGTGTTCTACCACTGAGCTGCATCTCCCAGCCCAGTTTTTATTTTGAATCAGGGTCTCATTAAATTATGCAGGCTGCCTCTGGTCTTGAACTTGCAATTCTCCTGCCTCTGCTTCCTGAGTTGCGGGAATTAAAGTGTGTGCACCATTGTACCAGGCTCAAACTTTCTAACTTTTAAGATATGAAACCCACAGCTGAGCCCAAACCCAAGTTTTCCAGGGTTTGAAGCCTTGGTTAAAACCCTAATCCTCAATGTGATGATACTAAGCAGTGAGGCCTTCTGGGAAGTGATTGAAATCTGCAGATGGGGACCTCATGAATAGGATTAGTGATCTTATAAAAGAGAAATCCCCCAGTACTTTTGGTGGTCTGGGTTTAAAATTCTGTGTCTGGCTACAAAAAACATTATAAACACAGGGTTTTAAAGACATACCACCAAAACTAACTGTGTGCATGTGTATTTATTTAACAATATGCTTTTCATTCAGCTTAAATTTGAGTCATTTCCAAATGATGCAGTGGTATTTACACTTTTCAAAATTAGCAAGTACCAAGACTGGTATGTGGCAGTGCTGGTCCACATCTGGAATTGCAGCTCTTTATTGGAATGTGCTGGATTCGGTCTTTGAAAATGGATTTTGAGAATCATCCAAGGAAGGGATCAGGGATGATTAGCTGGATGAGAGGTGTGGTAAAGATTTCTAGACCACATCAAGCTGTTCTGATGGTGTCTGTATCATTGTCATTATAGCTGACATTATTGTCACTGCTACATGGTAGTCAATATCTTGTCCTTTGCAATAATACCTTTGGGGGGCCCTGGCTGCCTACACTAGTAGAGAAGAGTCTTCAGTTCCTTCCACCCTGACCTACTAATTATACCACCCAGAGACCAGCCTTTCATTTGACAGGATGGAAGCCAGAGTATCTGTACATGAAGTTCTGAGTCAAGCTTTCTTCTGTTGTGGTCAGTGCCTTCTACTGATGCCACGGAACCTTCTCTGGTACTTCTAGGTGTTTGGTTAAGCATGTTTCCTTCTTGGAAATATGTAAACTGAACCATGAATATAACATCTTTACCTACACACACAGAGAGAAAGAGAGAGAGAGAGAGAGAGAGAGAGAGAGAGAGAGAGAGAGAGAGAGAGAGAGAGAAACCCAGAGAGCTCTCTTGTTCTCTTTCAATCTGTGAGGTGTATACAAAGAGAAATAGGCCTTCTGCAACCTAAAAGGGAACCCTTATCAGAACCTGACAGTGATAGCACCCTGATCTCAGGCTCCAACCTCCAAACCGTGGAGAAATAAAAGTTTGTTGTTTAAACCATCCAGCATATAGTAATTTGTTTTAGCAGCAGGAGCTGACCAAGACTGACTAAGATAAAAATATAACTATTAAATCACATAACAATGCAAAAACAGTTTTAAAAGAATTTGACAATTAAGAAGAAATTGACTGCAACATAATACTTTTCTCTGTTATTGGCCAAATAAAAACAGAAAAATAGCACACACACACACACAAGTATGTAGAGTAGTGATTGTAAAATCTCTGCCATGTAGCAACATCTCTTGAGGGTACTCTGAATATTTGAACACCCAGCCTCACTACAAAGAGTTGGTTCTAGTTGGATTGGATGGACTCCAGGCATTATTAGTTTATAAAACCTCCCAGGAGATTACACTGTGCAGCCAGAGTTGAGAACTAATGAGGTAAAGTAGAGAATCTGAAAGTTATTTTAATAAAGTTAATATTACACTCTATATTAAATGAACTCTATATCCTACAGACAAACTCTTTAAAAGTACACCTACAAATTATTTATAAAAATTGTTCATATATAAAGTCACAAATAATCCTCAGTAAAACCTATAATGTAAAGTTGGCATAATCCTTATTCTATAATAACAATATGATAAAAATGACACTGGAAATAAAATGTAGAATACACTTTAACAATTCAACTCCAAGCAAAAATCCAAACATTAACACAATATTTATAAATAAGAAAATGACAAATTATAACAATTTTTATTATTAATTGCTATAATTATTACGAGTATATATAAGATATATGGTTAATATTTTTCTCAGAATAACATTAATACTGTTTATTATTTCATTGGGGCTGGTGTTGGTAGAGAGGGGCTCTGCAGTCCCTGAGATCCTGGATTCATTCCCCAGCACTGCAAAAAACAAGAGAAAGATGTGGGAGCCCAATCTCAAAACAATCCAGAAACAATCAGCCACTGGAAACCTTTTTTTGTTGTTAGGTACCATAAAGTTGGTATCCGACTCATAGCGACCCTACGCACAACAAGTGAAACATTATTGTTAGTGCTTCTCTGCTATTCATAGGGTTTTTAATGGTTGGGTTTTTTCTGGGAGTGGGCTGCCAGGTTCTTCTTCCAAGCCTATAGCACCTGGTGTTTCCAGGTGGTTTCCCATCCAAGTAATAACCAGGTCGGACCCTGCTTAGCTTCTAAGATCTGACAGGATAGGACACCACAGTGCTACAGCTGCAGGCTCTGGAAAACCTATGAGGGTCAATCTGAGTTGAATACAACTGGACGGTACTTTATAACAACAACATTATTTCATTATTAAGTGAAATAGGAAAAGAAAGAAAGCAGCTAGTTTGTGATTCATTGCTTTCCTTTAGTGGAGAGACACATCCAGACGAGAGAAAAAAAGGTAACCTAGTTAATATCTTTGTGGATAAACAGAATAAAAATTGCTAAGAAGAAGAGATCTTATCTACAAATTCCCTTAGAAAAAATCACTAGCTAAATCAAATTAACTAATGTATGCATTACCTCATATAATTATTTTTGTTGTGAGAAAACACAATCTATTATCTTAGCAATTCTGACACAATCATAATATGGTTATCTCCAAAGGATATGAAACCAATATGTCAGAGAGATCTGCCTTCTCAGTCATTGTACCACTATTCACAATAGCTAAGACAGAGAATTAGCTTAAGAATCCATAATGGATGAAGGGATAACATACACATATATACATGGTTGTTGTAGTTGTGCCATCAAGTTGCGTCCAACTCATAGTAACCCTAGGTACAGCGGAACAAAACACTCCCTGATTCTGTGCCAGGTACATGATCTAATTTATGTTTAAGCCCATTGTTGCAGACACTGTGTCAATCCATCTAGTTGAAGGTTTTCCTCTTTTTTGTTGTTGTTGACCTGCCACCCTCCCAAACATGACATACATACATGTATATATGTATACATATACATATATACATGTATATATAATGGAATACTATTCAGACTGACAAACAGAAATCCTGTCATCTCTATTAATACAAATGAACATGAAGGACATTATGTCAAATGAAATAAATCAGGCACAGAAAGACAAATACCACATGATCTCCCACTTAAAAACTAAAAATATCAAACTCATAAAAGCAGACAGTAAATGGTTATCAGAAACAGAGATGGGGGATAGGGGAGGATCAAAGAAAACCTGTCTTCTTATCCTTTCTACTTCCTCAATATGATGGTCCTATATAATTTTGCCAATAATTTCGTTCAAACCAACAAAAGAACTCTAAATCTTAACCAATTTAATAGTTAACATAATGAAGAATGACAAGCATCTTTGGAATTTATTTTGCAATGCTAGTATTAATTTGATGTAAAATGTCTGACACTGGCTGATCCATAAAGGAAAATGGCTACACTTTTATAATTTATGAAAAGATTAAATATGAGTTATTGAAATTTATTTGGGAAATTTTTCAAAAACAAAGCACAACAAAAGAGGATACAGACTAAAACTCCAAGATTGAAGTGTATTATAATTATGTAAAAATAATGACTGTACATAAATGATGTCAGAAAATACAAACTCATTAACTATTTATTCAAAGTTATAGATTCTGAGAGAAATCTAAAGATGCCTGTAGAAATAAGTTAATTTATAAAAGTGTTAATTTTTAAAAGTGAGAAAAAAGAGAATTGTTTAAAAAATGGATTGAGAATAACTTGGTAAGCACACACATACAAAAACATTAAAATCCCATCTCACCTCACACTTTATAACAAATTCCTAAGAACATATTAAGAAAAGACTACCCTAAAAAGTGGAATTTTAAAAGACGTAGAAGAAATGGAGGGCTGGGGTTTGGCTCGGTTGGTATTGGGCTGATGTGTGTTCTCTGAGGCCCTGGTTTCAATTCCCAGTGTTGTAAAAATAGGGAGAAAGATGGGGCAAATCCACTTCCAAGGCAATATCAAAAAAATCAGCCATTGAAAACCCTCTGAGGGTCATTATGAGTAGGACCCGACTTGATAGCACCTAACAACAACAACAACAACAAGAAACTGAGGATAACATATAATTCCACAAAGGGGGAATATTTCTCTGATACCAAAGGCAAAAATTATCAAATAAATGTTGATAAATTTGACTCTCTAGGAATATATTCATAAATACAATTTAACACAAAAAGAAACTGTTGACTTTTATTTTGGTTCATAATGAAGTAACAAGAACTAGCATTCCCCTATTACCTTACATAATTAAAAAAAATATACAATGTATATGATATATTGCCTTTCAGACATTGGACAACAGACCAAAATAGGAGAATGATTGATTCCTGAAAGAAGGGAAAAAATTTGAGGGGAACCCTGCAACTGCCAGTTTGTATTGCCTACACAGAATTTCCAGGCTGCAACTCAGGGAGGAAGAACCCAAACAGTCTGGTGGTCTCCCTAGATGGATGGAGCCAGCTGAGTATTTGGAGAGAGCAAAGCAGCTAGAATTCACAGAAGAGAGGACTGGAGAAGATAAAGTTGCACATTCAAGGAGCTCTGGAAGTATGGAAAGGCTTCCCCTTGAATGCCCAACTGTATCCTGATCATACACACACAAAGCTAAAGAAAGCACTCCTAAAAAGGAGTGGTGGGACAATTGCTAAAGTTCTCAAAGTGCTGGGACAAGTTCCTATTCACAACAGCGTGAAAAGCCTACCAATGGTCAACAGAGCAGGTAGAATACATGGTAGTGGGGAAAACTTATTGACAAAAGACTCCTCTAGTCCTTCTTATCAGCAATTAGAAGCGAACTTGGAAGAATCAAACTTAGCTGGGTGCCATGGTGCAGGCTTATAATATCAGGAAATTGAGAGCCTGAAGAAGGAGGATCGCAGATTTGAGGCCAGAGGTAGCCTGCATAATTTAGGGAGATCCTGCCTCAAAATTTCAAAAAGCAGGGGGAGCAGAGGGCAGGAGTGCATCTCAGTGGTGGGGTGCTTGGCTACTATGTGCAAGGTCGTGGGATCAACCTTCCAGTACTAGGGGGAAAAAACAGTTTTCCAAGTAATAACTATATACCAGAAAAAGGCTCAATAGGTAGAAGTTAACATTTTAAAAAAATTTTAAATAACACAAAAAACTATTAGTTTTATACTAACTTTATGTACTATTTCACAATCACAAAATGCCTCTTAGGGACGTTATCTCATCTTAAGTGATAGCTTCCTTGTATTGCAAATGCAAATATCTGGGTCAAATAAGACAAAAGTGATTGAGGCAGGCATTTGACAATGCTCACATATTGGAGCCATATCCAGGTACCCTTGCCTTGTAAAATTCAGGTTAGAGATGGCTATCTTATAGACAGATTGACAAATACTTACAGGAACTGAGTTGCAAAAGGACTTTACTTTGTGACTGAATAAAGCATTTGGTGAGCTCATGGTTTAGACTTGTCTCAAACCTCTTCCCAAAGATCAGGCTGTCACAGGTAGGGGTACTAATTTTTCAAAGACAGTAAATGACATAGTGAAGAATGTTAAGTAGTTTAATTTCCTGTCAGGTCTGTTTGTGTTGCAAGAAACTTTAATCTAACATGTAGGAAGTTGTATTTGTTACCTGTCAATGGTGCTAGTGCCAGTAGGGGTGTGAGTTTCTTTCTGATGCCAAAGATATTCATATAAAATCAAAGTGGCTAGTCTCACAGACAAGGTCAATTGATCAACATAGTAGGCAGGGGAAAACTCAAAGCATTAGGAAGCTACTTTAGGGAATTTTAGTTTTGCCACATAGGCAATTATCCAATTATCAAAGAGAAATATGGCAGATGTTGCACAATTGCTTGGAATTTTTAGTGTTCATTAAGGGCATATATAATGGCCTCAATAAATCAAACAGTGAAGTTAAAAAACAGTTATTATTAATAAAATTTTTACTCCAACTTTTTATCAACCACGGAATATATAAACAGATTTAATATGGAAAGCATAAAGCAACCAAGCCCGGTCGAAAAATAGTACATTTCTATAAATTATCAATAAATCTTTTCAAAAGTAACTCTTCTCTAATATTTATCTGGTTTTCATGCTAAAAAATTGCATTCTTATATGTAACATTGGGTGTTGTTAAATAATTTCCTGTTTGATATTAATCATTGATGGTTAGCTCTTTCCCTTGATAGATATTCTCAATATTTATTCTTCAATTAATGAAACATGAAACTCTGCCCAGTTGCTTAACAGAGTTACACATCAATGAGTCTTTTGGTTCTTTTTCAAAAGAGCATATCATCAAATTTTTTAAAGACAAAAATCATACGTGGATAGGAAATAAATGAGCTTTAGTCTCCTCAAATGCTGTTTATTCAATCAGTATAGAAAGATCTATACTATTATTTTCATGGTTTAATTATCAGTTACTCTTAGTATTAATCCTTGTTATTAAATTTAGAAAAAGATGACTTCAAAATACATATGAAATTCATTTTGTCTTCTGATAGAGGTAGGGTCAGAAGCTATCCTGCGGGCATGTCAGATTGGTTTATTAGCACCTTTCTCTGACCTCCACTCTGCTCAGATTTACTGCCTGTTACTAAGGAAGCTATGAGCACAAAACCAACTTAAGCCTTTCCCTTATTGCTGAAAATAAACAGTGATTTTCTTCTTTCTTCTCAATAAACATGCTTGTCTAAAGATAAGGATTTTATAGAGAAAGAAGGAAAATCATTAATTGCTTCCTACCTCTTCTTTTCTGTAACAAGTGTAACAGAAAGAGATAGTAGAAAACAAAGTGAAAATAAAGTCCCCGGATATAAAATAAGATCAGATTCAATTGACTAGTATGTTTTCCTCTTGATGCTTATAAAAGTATTTTCTTGCCCAAAGCTTATCAAGAAATTCATCCTCAAAATGATCTATCTCCTACTTATAATATGTCAGACTCAAATGTATTTTTCACAGTGCAAGATGCTAGAGATATTGAAAGAAAAATTAAAAGGAGGGAAATTAATATTTTCCCCTTAGGGTCATTCATAAAATCTTTGCTTCCTAGCAGTGTGATGTAGAAATAGAGTTTTATTTCAAGGAATAGGAATTCAATATCAACCTTTGTTTAATGCCTTAGAAACAAAAAAAAAATCATCCATCACATATAATCTACAATAAAACTTTTGAAATAATGGGAAGGGCTTTTGCTCAGCAAACCATCTGAATGGGCTGGAAAGAGAGACTTGAATTGGCTAACTCCAATAAGACTAACTCTTATTATTATTTGTAACAACCAAATGCCATTCAAACTAGGTCCCTGGAAAGCTGTTGCAGAATGAAAATCTGTCTGTTTAACCAAAAGGGAAAGCAGTTACCAGAAGCCCCAGACAATATAAAAATGGCACATTGTTGATGCTAACTACACTGAAAGCAATAAAAAGTTCCACAAAGGGAAGTTTGAATAAGTCTCTTCATGCATTTGCTTCATGTAGTGTACATTGCATTGTCGAAAACATTGTTTTGGGAAATGCAAAAGAGTTAAATTTCTGTTAAAAAGATTTTGGACTTGGCCTTTTGAGCAATATTAGAGCTATTAAAACCATGGGGCTTCCTGGAGACAGACTAAATATATTTTGCATTGTGAGATGAACATGAGCCTTTGGGGGCTGGGGAAGAGTGTTATGCTTTGGATTTTATATGTCCTCCAAAGGTTTATATGCTAACAACTTGGTTACCAGCCTGTGGTGACATAAGAAACTGGTGGAACCTTAGGAAGTGGGGTCTAATGGAAGGAAGTTAGGTCATTGGAGGCATACTCTTGAAGGGGATATTGCGACTCATCCCTTTCATCTTCCCTCTCATCTCTCTGTCTCTCTTCTCTCTTCTCTCTTCTCTCTCTCTCTCTCTCTCTTTCTCTTTCTTTTTCTCTCTCCTTCCCGCTCTCCCTCCTTCCTGGTTGCCAATGAAGGGAACAGTATTTTCTATCATGTTCTCACACTACCATGATATAATAAGTATGTACAAAAAATGTGGTAAATGTTTGGTTAAAAATTTATTACAGTAAAAGACACATTTCAATTAATCGCCTTTAAAATACTCTCCTTGGTGTTGAACTCACTTATTCCATCATTCTTGCCACTTTCTCAAGCAGTTCTGGAAATCTTCTTTCATAAATGTCTTTAGTTTCATCCTCCATCATGACAATAGTCCACGTCACACATCACTTCTAGCATGGCTATTTCTGTCAAAAACACTATGCTGTGTCTGCATCTACCTTGTTCACCGGATAGTTCCCCAAACTCAAAATGACCATGAAAAGTAAATTTTTTGAATGGATTCAGGGCATCAGAGTAGTCATGATAAAGTAATTAAAAACACTCACAAAAGGAGACTTCTAGAACTACTTCAGAAAGTAGCATGAATGATGTGGAAAATGTGTTCAAAGCCAGTGGGAGTACATTAAGGGAGATTAATGGCAATATGCTTTTCACTTTAATAATTATTTTAAAAATTTAAGCATTCACCATATCTTTTGATCACACTTTATTATATACTGTACTATCACAACCCAAAGCAATAAGGACAAGTGACCATTGAATGAAAGTTCTGAAATTGTGAACCAAAATAAATCTTTCACCCTTTAAAGTTGATCTATCTAGGATATTTATCAGAGTGACAGAAAGTTGACTAACACAAGATGTCTAAGTATCTACCCAAGTTACACTGGGAAATATATGAAACCAACACTCATGCTCAAGTATTCTATTATTCATAGTGGAAGATGGAAAACATGCTAAATATGCTTAAAATAGACAATGAATGAATTATAGTACCTTAGTGTTTTGAAATAATATACACTATATAGAATGAAGATCTAAATACCAGAATTATGAGAGTGTTGCATTATATATTAGTTGAACATACTAAAGCATAGAACAGTAAATTAAATACATTTCTTAGTTAAAAGAGAAGTTATATAGAAATATGTACATGAAGATATGTATGCTTACTATCTATTCATATGGTTTTAAATGGCTGGTATTTTCAGGAGTGGGCTGTCATCTTTTTCTCCCTAGTATCTCTTAGTCTGGAAGCTCATCTGCAACCTGTCCACCATGAGTGGACCTTCTGGTATCTATAATACCAGTGGCATAGCTTTCAGCAACACAGCAACATACAAGACTTACAGTACAGAAAATTGACAGACAAATGTGGTGCTGACTGTGGATCAGAACATAAACTGCTCATATGCAGGTTCAAACTAAAACTGAAGAAAATTAGAACAAGTGTACAAAAGCCAAGGTATAACATTGAATATATCCCTCCTGAGTTCATAGAACATCTCAGGAACAGATTTTATGCACTAGACAATAATGATAGAAGACAAGATGAGATGTGGCATGACATCAAAGACATCATTCATGAGGAAAGCAAAAGGTTATTGAAAAAACAGGAAAAAAGAGGAAATTACATGTTAAAAGAGACTCTGAAATCTGGATGCCCTTGAACATCAAGCATCCAGTAAAAGGAAGACATTTCAAAGTTAAATAACTAAACAGAGGACTTCATAGGGCAGCCTGAGAAAACAAAATCAAATATTATGACACATGCAAAGAGCTGGAGATAGAAAACCAAAGGTAAGAACACTCTGTTTTTCTCAAGCTTAAAGAAAAAATCTACATGGAAAATATTAAACTACAGAGGAAACACCAAAAGAAAATGGGAGGGATATACCAAAAGGAATTGGTGGGTAATCAACCATTTCAAGAGGTTACTTATGATCAGGAACCAACGGTACTGAAGGACATAGTGAATGCTGTCTTGAAGGCATTGATGAAATATAAGGCTCTAGGAATTGATGGAATACCAATTGAGATGTTTCAACAAACAGATGCAACAGTGCAGGTGCTCATTTGTTTATGCCAAGAAATTTGGAAAACTGCTAACTGGCCAAATGACTAGAAGAGATCCATATTTGTGTCTATTTCCAAGAAAGGGGATCCAACTGCATGCACACATTATCAAATGATATCATTAATGATCTCATGCAAGCCAAATTTTGCTGAAGATAATTCAAATGTGACTACACCAGTATACAGACAGGGAACTGCCAGAAAATCAAGTCAGACTCAGAAAAGGATGTGTAACCAGGGACATCATTGCTGATGTTATATGGACATTGGCCAAAAGCACAGAATAGCAGAAAGATGTCTGTCTATGTTTTATTAACTATGCAAAGGCATTTGACTCTGTGTCTCACAACAAATTATGTATAACATTGCAAAGAATGGGAATACCAGGGCACTTAACTGTTCTCATGAGGAATCTGTATATGGACAAGGAAGCAGTTCTTTGAACAGAACAAGGAAACATTGTATGGTTTAAAGTCAGGAAAGGTATGTGTCAGAGCTGTATCCTTTCACTGTACCTCTTCAATCTCTATGCTGAGCAAATAATCCAAGAATGTGGACTGTATCTAGGAGAACATGGCATTATGTTTGGAGGAAGATTTATTAATAACCTGTGTTATGCAGATGATACAACTTTGCTTGCTGAAAGCGAAGAAGATTTGAAACATTTACTGATAAAGATCAAAGAATATAGCCTTCAGCATGGATTATGCCTCAACATCAGCAAAACAAAAATCCTTACAACTGAGTCAGTACACAACTTCATGATAGGTGGAGAAAAGATAGAGGTTGTCCAAGATTTTGCTTTACTTGTTCTACAATCATCACCCACAGAAGAACCAGTCAGGAAGCAAATGACGCATTGCATTGGGAAAAGCTGTTGCAAAAGACCTCTTTAAAGTGCTGAAAAGTAAAGATGTCACATTGAAGATGAAGGTGTGCCTGACTCATGCCATGGTATTTTCAGTGGCATAATATGCTTATGAAAGCTGGATGTTGAATAATGGAGACAGGGGAAGAATTGAGGATTTTGAATTATAGTGCTGGAGTTGAATACTGAATATACCATGGGCTGTCAAAAGTACCAACAGATCTGTTCTCGAAGGGTAATGAGAGTGCTCTTTGGCAGCAAGGGTGGTTATATTGTGTTTCACGTATTTGGGACATGTTGTCAAGTCATCACGTTTGGGAGAATGGCAGGTCAATGAAGAAAAGGAACACCATCAACTAGATGGAGTGACATAGTGGCTTCAACAATTGACTTGAACATCAAAAGGTCATGTGCATGCTACAGTGTTGGGGAGTGTTTTCTTCTGTTGTACATAGGGTTGCTAAGATTCGGAGTTAAATCTATAGCACCTAGCAACAATAGCATGCTTAATGTCAACAAAAGAAATGCTGAATGCATAAAACAAAGCTTAGTAGATGTTGTTACTCATACAAAGTAAGAGGAAATAGGTTAAATGGGACAAGAAACAAGATTTCTTTTAATTTTACTTATTTTACAGTTTTTAACTTCTATTTACTTTAAAACATCTTAAATAGAATCTAGTAAAGAAAGATTTTAAAAACCCTGAAAAACAAAATATCCCAAAGAACTTAATCATATTTCATTATTAGTACAAACCACACAGAGAATAGTATTTTTAAAGCAATTTTATACTAGATTATGTGTAGTGTATTGGCTTGGAAATTTTCAGAGGACAATTACAACTAAAAGAGAACTCCTGGACTTCAGTCAGTAGACTAAGTGAAAGGGGTAATATCAACATCATTTTGGAACTATTTTACATATGTTATAGATTAAGCAAATAAACAACTTTCTGAGACATAAAATTCATCTCTAGAGATAAAAGATCTGAGTAAAAGTCTTAGAATATAAATTTGAATTGAGACTATGTATACAAACTCTGATATTTTTCTATTTAAAAAGTAGTTATTTCTTGAAGCAATAAGATTAATGACAATGAACACATGAAGGCCCTGGATTGTGACATTAAATACTGCAGGAAATCAGAGTTCCTTGGAACAATGAATGGTTCAATACTTGAGATAGAAACATACAGGATAAGTTTATTATATTTATTTATAACAGAAAGCAGTATAACAAATGACAAAACAGAAAACAAAACTACTCAGGACACAATTGAAAAATACTAAGGAATCCTCTCCTTAATCAGAATATTAACAAAAAGAACAGTTTATACAGTTATCATGGGTTTCCTTTATGTTATATTTCTTAGTAATCAAATAGACTAAGTTAATGAAGGATTTTTATATCATGTGGAAAGAATAATAAATCTAGAAAATGCCATTTTCAACCTCTTGTAAAATAATTGATTCAGATAATCATCATTAGTGGATAAAAGGATTTGATGAAAAACTGATAGTGGTCTTTATAATACCTGGCTCAATTAATGACCTGAATTCTCTGACCAATCTTAGTCTCACTGAAAGTAGGAGAACCAGATATCAGTTTTCTTTTTATATGAGATAGTATGAAGTACATAGCATAATTTTTAAAGAATTATTGACAAAAACAAAAACCGCAAACCCTTAAATTTATTCAAGATCCTATCATTAACTTCTTCCACACATATCTGTCAGTATGCCACACTGTGAGAGCTGTGTGTTGCTGTGACACTGAAAGCTATGCTACTGGTATTACGGATACCGGGAGGGTCACCCATGGTGGACAGGATTTAGCTGAGCTTCCAGACAAAGAAGACTAAGGAGAAGGACATGGCTAACCTACTCCCACAACAATTAGCCATTGAAAACTCTATGAATAGTGGAGATACACTGTCAGACATAGTGCCAAAAAATGAGCCCCACAGGTTGGAAGCACTCAAAAGATAACTGAGGATGTACTGCCTCCTCAAAGTAGAATCTACCTTAATGACAGGAATGACCTCCCTTTGCTGATATGACATTACTCAAAATGACCAGGAACAAATGTAAATGTTCATTAATTACTGGAACATGAAATGAATGTAGTATGAATTTTGGAAAATTAGAATTGGTCAAAAGGGAAATAAAGCACACAAATATTGATATTCTAGGCATCAGTAAGCTAAAATGGACTGGTATGGGTCATTTTTAATCAAATAGTTATACCATCTACTATGCCTGGAATGACACATTAAGGAGAAATGGGTTTGCATTCATCACCAAAAAAGACATCTCAAGATCTGTCCTGAAATACAATGCTGTCAGTGATAGCATAATGTCCATAGGCCTACAAGGAAGGCCAGAAGATCTGACTATTATTCAAACATATGCACCTACCAGGAAGACTACAAATGAAGATAGGGAAGACTTTTGCCAGCTCCTGTAACCTGAAATAGATTGAACATGCAATCTGGATGTACTGATAAGTTATTGGTGACTGGAATACAAAAGTTGGAAACAAAGAAGGCTCAGTAAGTAGTTGGAAAATATGGCCTTGGTGACAGAAATGATGCTGGAGATCACATGATTGAATTTTGTCAGAACAATGGTGTTTTCACTGCAAATACATTTTTTCACCAATATAAATGTCAACTATACATGGAATTCAACAAACGGAACATACAGGAACAAAATTGGTTACACTTGTGGAAAGAAACAAAGGAAAAGCTCAATAACAAATGTGAGAATAAGACCAGGTGCTGATTATGGATCAGAACATCTATTGCTCATATACACATTCAAATTGAAACTGAAGAATATTAGAACAAGTGTGTACGAGAGCCAAGGTATGACTTTGAGTATATCCTACCTGAGTTCAGAGATCATCACAAGAACCGGTTTGATGAGTTAGACACTAATGATGGAAGACCAATGAGTTGTGCCATGACATCAAGGACATTACTCATGAGGAAATCAAAAGATTACTAAAAATACAAGAAAAAATAGAAAAGACTAAATTACATGTCAAAAGAGACTCTGAAACTTGGCCTTGAATCTCCAGCAGCTAAAGTAAAAGGAGGGGCTGGGATTTAGCTCAGTTGGTAGAGTGCTGCGCTGCAGTCTGTGAAGCCCCGAGTTTGATTCCCAGCACCACAAAAATGGGAGAAGGACCTGACAATCCACTCCCAAGGCAATCCCGAAACAGTCAGCCATTGAAAACCCTATGAGGGTTGCTATGGGTCAGATGCCGACTCAACGGCACCTAACAACAACAACAACAACAAAGTAAAAGGAAGACATGATGAAATTAAGGAACTAAACAGAAGATTACAGAGGGCAGCTTGAGAAGACAAAATCAAATATTATAATGACACATGCAAAGAGCTGGAGACAGAAAATCAAAAGGAAAGAACATTTTCATTTTTTCAAGCTTAAAGAATTGAAGGAAAAATTCAAGCCTCGAGTGGCAGTAGTGAAGGATTCTACAAGGAAAATATTAAAGGACACAAGAAACATCAAAAGAGGATGGAAGCAATACAGAGTCATTATACCAAAACAAATTGGTGTATGACCAGCCATTTCAAGAGGTTGCATATGATTAAAAACAAATGGTACTGAAGGAAGAAGTGGAAGCTACCTTGAAGGTACTGGCAAAACATAAAGCTCCAAGAATTGATGGAATACCAGTAGCAATGATTCAATAAACAGATGCAACACTGGGTGTGCTAACTTGCTTATACCAAGAGATTTGGAAAATAGCTACTTGGTCAACTGATTGAAAGAGATTCATATTTGTGCCTATTCCCAAGGAAGGGGATCCAACCAAATTTGAAAACTACTGAACAATATCATTAATATCACATGTAGGCAAAATTTTGCTAAAGATTATTCAAAAGCAAATGCAGCAGTATATAGACAGGGAACTGCTAGAAGATCAAGCCAGATTCAGAAAAAAGTATGGAACCAGGGACTTCACTGCTGATGTCAGACAGATGTTAGCCAAAAGCAGAGAACATTAGAGAGATGTCTATCTATGTTTTATTGACTGTCCAAAGGCTTTTGAGTGTGTGGATCAGAATAAATTACAAATAATATTGCATAGAATAGGTATACCAGGGCACTTAATTGTACTCATGAGGTATGTGTACATGAACTAGGAGGCAATTATTCCAACAAAACAAGGAAATACTGCCTGGTATAAAATCAAGAAAAGTGTGTTTCAAGGCTGTGTCCTTCCATCATACCTCTGCAGTCTCTACACTGAGCAAATAACCCAAGGAGCTGGATTTATGAAGTATAACACAGCACTGGGATTGGAGGAAGATTCATTAATAACTTGCATTATGTGGATGACACAACTCTCCCTGCTGAAAGTGAAGAGGACTTGAAACATTTACTGATGAAGATCAAAGAACACAGCCTTCAGTATGTATTGCACCTCAACATTAGCAAAATCCTTACAACAAAAATCCTTACAACTGGGTCAGTATGCACCTTCATGAAAATGGAGAAAAGACTGAGGTTATCCAAGATTTTGCTTTACTTGGTTCTATAATCAACACCCACAGAAACACCAGTTAGGAAATCAAATGGTGCATTGCATTGGGAAAAGCTGTTGCAAAAGACCTCTTTAAAGTGCTGAAAAGTAAAGGTATCACATTGAAGAGGCAGTTTGCCTCACTCATGCCATGGTATTTTAGCAGCATCATATGCTTGTGAAAGCTGGTTGATGAATAAGTGAGACAGGAGAGGAATTGATGTTTTTGAATTATGGTATTGGAGACAAATACTGAATATACCATGGACTGCCAAAAGAACCAACAGATCTGTCCTAGAAGAAATGCAACCAGAGTACTCCTTGGGAGCAAGGATGGCTAGATTGCATCTGGCATATTTTGGACATGTTTTCTGCTGGGACTAATCCCTGAAGAACAATATCATGTTTGGGAGAGTGCCAGGTCAATGACGAAAAGAAGACCCTCAACGAGATGGATTGACACAGTTTCTCCAATATTAGGCTTATTCGTAAAAAGATAATCTGCCTGGCACAGAATTGGGGAATGTTTCCTTCTCTTATACATGGGGTCCCTAAGACTCTGACCCAACTAGAGTGCACTTAACAACAACAAACATTAACTTCTATTTACAAGAACTATAAGGAATAGCACAATTCATAAAATCACACTGAAATGAAATTAACCCCCAAATCTAAATGAGGTGCATTTGATGGGAGAACTACTTCAGTTTCTTTGAAAAGTCAATGACATGAAAAATGAAAGGAGCACACACCATTGATTAAAAAGTCCTGTGAAACATGACATGAAAAAAAAACCAGTGTGATCAAACTAATCATGAAACACACTACTTTAAAAATATTATAGAAATATAAGCATAGGTAACATATTGGTGTGAGGAAAATGACTTTTTAAAAGTGTGATTATGGCATTAAGATTATGCAAGAAAATGTCCACATAAATGCATAATGAAGTATATATGGGTGAGTTATCCTGAACTCTGGCATTTACTTTAAAATACTTTAGCAAAAACAAAAGAAGTAAATAGACAAAGGAAGGAATATGGGAAAATCTTGAAAATTGTTACAGTGTGTGACAGGTATATAAAAGTTGGTTACATTATTCTATTTTTGTGAATATTTTAAAAATTCCATAGTAATTTTTTTAATTACAAAAACATCAATACAATGATTTCTTTAAATAGTTGCCTTTGGTTGGTTTCGGGTAAATAAGGAAATTAGTGAGACTCAGAAGACATCCAGGTTCATGTTCTGGATTCTCTCATGTACCATTCTCAGTTTCAGGTTACATAGGAGCCAAGGTTCAAAATGTAGGTCCTAACTAGTAAGAATGTAAATGAGAGGCTGTGCTCTGAATTGCTAAGGAGTCATCATCAACAAAAGATGAACTTCCTAAAATATCATTTGAGAAGGAAATTTTTTTTCAAGGTAACTTAGGTTTTTGAAAAATTGTCTTCTCTTCTGATTAGTAACTAATGAACCTTACTATTACAGCCTTACCACTGTGGCATCCAATGCTATCAGATCTCAGAAGAGAAGCAGGGCTGGGCCTGGTTAGTACTTGGATGGAAGACAGCTTGGGAACACCAGGTGCTGTAGGCTTGGGAGAAGGACCCAGCAGCCCACTCTCAAAAAAAAAAAAAAAAAAAATCAGCCATTGAAAGCCTTATGAATAGCAGAAAAGCATGACAATAGTGCTTCTCTGTTGTACATAGGGTTGCTCTGAGTCAAACACTGATTCAACAGCACCTAAAAACAACAAATATTACAGAAATTAGTACTTTAACAGAAAGCCTGGAGATCTGAACATGAGAGATGCTTAACTTTATGAAGTAATTAGAAGAAAACAGCCGGTTAAACAAGCCAGATAAAACAGATTTGGGGAGGGTATTCCCAAAAGGAAACACACACACACACACACACACACAC
>VMDO01004265.1:101513-128289 GCA_007922755.1 Pedetes capensis
AAAGAAAAGAAAAGCATGCAGTGGAGAATACACATAGAGCCTATTGAGCAACATAACCAGTTCAATATTGCTAAGCTGCAAAATAAGGCATCCTTTGTTGAATGATTCTTGCTTTCAAAAAAACCAAAGACAATATTAAATGACTAGGAAAAGATTCTGCATTTGTAAAAGAAAGAATATGAAATCATATTAGCATAGATAATGATCCCAAATGAAATTGATTGAGAACAAAATAGCTAAAGACACACACACACACACACACACACACACACACACACACACACACACACATTAAGTACATACACTGAAACACCTTGGAAGAAAATAAAACCATGGTAAAGTGAAATGAAGCTTTGTATTACTTCTGTATTCAGTCTCAAGCATTTCATATATGTATGGGGTTTGCAGGTTTAAAATTTATCAGCAAAATATGAAAAAGTAGATATTCAGAAAATGATGTCTCTGCCTAAACAATCACAACTGGATGGGGGATAGGTGTTGTGACATAACTTGAAAACTTGCTGACCATCCATCTAATGAATAACTAAGATCCTTGACTTGAAAATCATGCATGTGCTTATATATGTGTCTATCAAAATTAATGAGCACATATTTTTCTTTTTGTCTTAATTTTTTTTTTCAATTTTACAAGTCAAGTAATCTTTCAAGCACAGTCAAGAGACCTGCCATATAATATTTTAAGGAAACTCTAGGGTGACTCATTTTACAAAGTTAGAAATCCTACAATATTGTAAATGCCTCCTCTTGATTACACATTTTACATGTTTATCTTTGTATATAGTAAGTTTGCTTAAAGTTCGTCCCACCTCTAATTAATTAGATATTTGCTCAATTCAGCAGACATGAGCAACTCCAGAGAAGACCCTATATTTCTGTACTCAGATCAAAGGGCTAGGACATAAAAGAAAAATTATATAGCACTGAAGGTAAATTTCTCAAACTCTAGACTTATCCAGAGAAAGTATTCAAGCATTGGACTTCCTGGCCTATTTTTCAATAAAATAAATATAATGAAATTGCACTTATAATGAATGTTTTCAACTCAAGTATTCTCAGTCCTCAATCCAAGAAAACAGTACAGTGATTAAAGATCTACTCCTTTGAATTAAAGTATTTATCAAGTCCACTTAGCTGTATTGTTTTCAAGAGAAGCATAAATATAAATTTTTTAAAAATTCATTGACTTGGCATCAACAACAAGGTCACCAATAAAAAGTAAAGGATGTGGCTGATGGTATACAGGAATTCATTTGGAGAAGATGGAGAAACAAACCAACATCTCATAAAGTTTAGACTTTGAAGCTCAAATAAAATTGTAGTTTCTATTTTATCTTTGCTGTGGGTGTGTAGGTTTGCTTTTAAAATTTTATATGAGGAATTTTCTGTAAAGGTTTTAGTGCTTTAATATGGAGAAGCTGTGGCCTACAATATGACAAATATTGATAAAATAGTGGGTTAATTTCCAAATAAACCTTATCTGTATGTAAGCTAATATGCTTTGCTGCATGCAAAGGCAATTACAGGTTTACTACATTTGGGGTTGTACATCAATCTTGCTAAGTGAACCATTATAAATCGTCTCATAAAGGTGCCTGAAAAGCCTCAGGTGGAAAACCAGCAAAGCTTACCCAACAAAAGTAACACAGGGGTTTGTTTTGTTGTTGTTAAAAAGGGATCTTCAAAGAATATTCAAGAATGTCCAGATATAATTGATATTATATAAAACCTCCTTTGTCATCTACAGCCTCCTATGTCTCACACACCACCTAAAGGACTTGTACAAATTTATTGAGAATCATTAAAAAAAACCTGGCAAGTCTAGCTTCTTCTTGTTTCTTGATTATAACAATTGACTGCATCCTGATAGACAAATGAACAATGCTTCTACCAGTAGTACAATGAGAAAGTCTGTTGTATTTCTTATTTGCATCCATAGAACTCTCTTGGTAGTAAATTTTAATGTGACTAAATATTATAAGGTATCCATTGTAGGCTGAGGGGTGGGATTTAGTTCAGTTGGTAGAGCGCTGCACTGTAGTCTCTGAGGTCCCGAGTTCAATTCCCAGTGCCGCAAAAATGGGAGAAGGACCTGGCAATCCACTCCCAAGGCAATCCCGAAACAGTCTGCCATTGAAAATACTTTGAGGGCCGCTATGAGCCGGATACCAACTCGATGGCACCTAACAACAACAATCATAGGCTGAAATGATATACAAGAGGTGCCCAAAATGTACACACATTTTAAGAGACATTATCTATATATGACTTTTTGAAGCTGAATTGAATTGTACTAGCAAAGTGTGTCTACAGCCATACCACCCTGGTTTCCAACCTCATCAGATCTCAGAAGCTAAGCAAGGTCCAGCCTGGTTAGTCCTTGGGTGCGAGACCACCTGGGAATACCTGGTGCTGTAGGCTTGGGAGAAGGACCTGGAAGTCCACCCCCAAAACAATCAGCCATTGAAAACCCTATGGCTAGAAGAAAAAACAGTGACATAGTACTGGGCATGGCACAGTGTTGGGGAGTGTTTTGTTCTGTTGTACATAGAGTCATTATGAGTCAGACCCAAATTGATGGCACCTAACAACAACAACAACAAGCAATGTGTAGTGTGATGTTCAGTTAAAAGATGGCATTAACAACAGGATGCTCAAAAATATGCCAGAAGCATATTTTTGCACTCATTCTAGGAGTGCATGATCTTTCTGAAGTTGTACTTGAAATTTGAGGGTGTTGTGGAAGTATGATGACAATAGAGGCATGAGTAAGCACAAGAACCTCCAACATACCTTAACAACTGGCCACATTCATGCTAAGTTTGAGATGCATGGCACTCTGTGGGATGTGCACAGAAAACAAGTCTGCTTCTTCTGCTCTGGTAAATGACTTTTAGCACCTCTTTTAATTGCAGAAGTCAAATGTGATTTGTATTCATCTTTTGTTATTGGTGTGTATTGAATATCAAATTTTTAATACAATTTTTTCCTTTCTTAAAATGTGTATATATATTTATGGCACCATCTGTATTTGATGTTCTTTGATTTCTAATTCAACCTATAAACTGATTCAGAAAGGAGGAAGATAGGAAAATCCTCCTTTTCTTCACTCTTCTAAGCCATCAATGCCTATTCATTTATTTTTCAAGCATCTTAAAGGTATCATCAAGATTCCTTAAAGAATCTCTTACTATTGTACATAATCTTGTTATGCAAATAGAAATTTCTTATTTAACATTTCTATCTTTTTTCCTATGCATATTGATAAATATGTCATATATATATATATACATATATATATATGCACAAAGACATATGCCCACATATGTATACATATCTACTATTAGTCTAGCAGATAGTAGCTTTCAATACATTGTCTTTGGTACTTTCTCTTAAACAATATCAAGGCTGATTTCAACAAAAGATATCTTTCAGGTATTAGAATGAGTGGAATTTGAATTCTGCTACTACTCTGAGTTCTTTCATCCACTCTCAATTTGAATGAACAGATATGGCAAAAGGCAGACATACTCCTGCATGGACAGACTATAAGTGTACAGATATATTATTAGGCTTCCACTTTCTGGGTTCTTAATGCAAAAATTTTAAAAAAAAGAAGTAGCAAACACAACTCTCCCTTGGTAAGCCTAGCTTAATAATATAAGTATTTTTTAACATACTGTAATGAAAGACATCTATGTTGATCAATGAACTGACATGTTCTGGCTATATATTAGATGCTGTTCATTTCCATGTGTGGTCCCCATTTGGAGCTGGAGTCTCTCTAGGTCAGTAACAGTCTCTCTCACCTCTCCAATGATCATTAAAATGGCTGCCTGAACCACTAGCCAGATGCCTTCAGGTGAGAGAATCTTTCAGCCCATTACAAGCTACTCTGTGCTAACAGGATTTCATATCACTCTGCTGCACCCTTCGTACCTCCCTACCTCTTCACTGCCCACCTCTGGCTCTGAGATCAAGTCATCAAGTCTGAATATTTAAAAGCATTATGATCCTACTTGAAACTACTTACATTTTAATCTTGTATAAAATTTATATGGGGAATCTAACAGCTCAACTTAGCTCCGGACAGTATTGTAATAACGTATAAAGCTGCTAAAAAGAAATTCCAGGTTTTTCTAATCGTCCTTCATATGAAAATGAGGAAAGCTTTCAGGCTATTAAATTATTCAGTGGTACTATGCATTCTCTAAATTTATTACTCTTGGCTGATCTACAGTTTTAAACATAAAATAAATGATAGAATCTGAACTAAAAATGCAATAAATAGAACTGTCTTTGACAGTGGCTGTAAAGAAGCTTCCATTTTCATAATTCACTGATACCAACTATATATATCATGAGATTAATTTTGATAGAAAGTTTAACAAATAAAGTAAGAGAAACAGATCTAACTAAACTAGCATTCACTACCTGAACTCTAAGACCATGGGAGGGTAAGCAATCACACATTTTTGGTTAATTACTTCACACATAATCCTGTTTTTAACACTTCTGCAGCAAATTAGACAGGACTACTAAATGTGTTATGGAAGTTGTGCCAAAGATCACATATTATCCCACTTGGTTTTTGCACTGTTATAGTTTACAAAAAGAGAGAGATAAGCAAAAGTAATAAAACTAAGATTAAGATGTAAAATATCTTTCAATGTAGTTTTAAAAAGCTAAGTTCAATTTACCCATTGCCCTCCCCCATTTTTGAAGTTATTATTTTAATAGTATTTCTTCTTGTATAACCCAACAGTTTCTCAATCTCCCTTAATTAAACAATATCAGTCTTTGACATAGGTGTCCCCTTCCCTCTGAGGCTTTCAGTAGGCTCACTTAATAATAATGATGATGAACATGCAATAATCCTAATAACAAAAACAATAAATGACATTTATAAGCTTTTACTATGTCTCAGATATTATACCAACACTTTATATGGATTACCTCTTGCATAATCTTCAGAATACGACTGTAAAATTATAATAACTAAGCCCTTTTTATACATGAAGAAACTGAGATTCAAGGTAATTAAATAACTTGACAAATGTCCCAGGGCTAGCCATTCATACACTTCATACACATTGAGATACAGAGCATAATGTCAGATAGTAAGTTCTAAAAATAAAACTAAGCTAAAGTGTAGGGGCAAAGTGATAGCTCAGACAGGATTCCAATATTCCTGATTTCTGGTTCAGTGTCATCCATCTAGCATTTTAAAACAAGTGTCAGATGTCAGATGTACTCTTATGCTCAGAACATTTTTTTATCAGTGTCCCATTATATTTGAAATAAAATTCAAATTCTTCCTATCCTCTACAATCTGTTTTGTGATCACAACTCCATGTTCTCCCTGCCTGCATCTCAATCTCAGTGCGACCAGGTCTTCCTTGATTCAGCCAACTTTTGAAGCATATTATGGCCTCAGGGCCTTTGACTGCTGTTGTTTCTTCCTGAATCAAATTTCCTTCATGTATTTGCTTTGCTTACTTCCTACCTCATTCAAGTCTGTGCTCAAATGACAGAGAGGAATTCCCTCAACACTACATCTAAGATATCACTTTGTTCTTCCTCGCTAACTTTATTTTTAAGGACTTATTATCTGACATTATGTTATCTATCTATCTATCATCTATCTATCTATCTATCATCTATCTATCTATCTATCTATCTATCTATCTATCTATCTATCTATCTATATTTTTTCCCCATCCCAGGTGAATTTTCAGAACAGGATCTTTCTCCATTGTGTTCACTACTGGACCTCTGATGTCTATGTTGCAATAGCACATGGTGAATTGTAAACTAACATTTGTGAAAGGAGGATGAAAGGAGAAGTAAAGAAAAGAGGCAGAAGGGAAGGAAGGGAGGCAGGAAACAATTCTGCCAGGCACTCTCTTTCTATTATGTTGATATTCTGTTGTTTACTGCACCTTATCATTTCTTTGCTCCTTTGCTGAGTCTGTCTTTTATTTGCTTCCAAAGTATGGTCATCACCTGAGATTTTCTTCTCGTTGCTTGTTTTCCAGAAACCTTGTTTCCCAATATTTTGTCATACATTTAGCTTATTTGGTAGAGTGCTTGCTCTATGCTGAGGCCCTGTGTTTGATCCTCAGCACCACAATAATGGAAGAAGAGCATGGCAACCCATGCCCAAAACAATCAGCTACTCAAAACCCTATGAATAGCAGAGAAGCACTGACAGAACTGGGCATGGCACAGTGTCAGGGAGGGTTTTATTCTGTTGTACACAGGGCTGCTATGAGTCAGACCCTACTCAAGGACACCTAACAATTACAAACAACAGAAGGTTCTTGTAGTTACAGCAGTCTTGACATCACGGAAGTGAAAAGCTTTGAAGTTGAAATTCCTCCCTGCTCTTTGTTAGGCATCATGAAAGCCACTGAGCCAAGAATTCATTGATTTTTCTTTCCCTGCACGTGGGTAAGAATGTTTGATATGGAAAAAATGCAGCCAAACTTTATACTTGTGGCTTTGTAGTGATCGCAGTGGCTGATGCAAGATGAGTGGTGAACGGCCCAGCACTATTCTGGCGCCTTTAATGTATGACCTCATTCGACTTTCATGTAAACTTCATGAGAAAGATTATTTATTTCACTTGGGGATATATAATGTTTCCCTTCTCTGCCTAGATCTTTGAATAATGAAAAGCCCTTAATCTTGCAAGTTGTTTTGTGAGCCCTAGTGAAAAGTATCTGGGATAATAGTGCAGAGATGAAGTAGTTGGGGATTCAAGCATGATACACATTCTAAGCTTTAACCTCAGTCCGCAACTCAAGACATTGAATGGATGTCTAAAAAATAACAACAAAAACCTACAAGAAAAAGTGGGGAGAAAATGATTTTTATGTTAAGAAAAAAATCAATTCAGGGTAAAAAGTTCTCACAACACATGATGATGATGGTTGGATTATATATATATATACATATGTATATACATATAGACATATATATGTAGATTTTTATCATATCTGGATTAAAGTAAAAAATTATGAGATTTGTAGTTATATAATTTCCTAACCTTAAAAATTCACAGGATTGTTAATTTTATTCTCTTTTAAAATTCATTGCAATTGTACTCCAAGCCTGTACATGTACCATGCTAGTCATTTACATGGGAGCCATGATATTTAATCACTATCCAGATGTTTCCAAAGAAATGCTCCAGATGGTAGGCACTATGTTTGAAAGATTCAGCTTGGGAAAAATTCAGAATTCTTATCAAGCTAAAATTTTTATCCAAGACATAAAACCAAATAGAAGGAGCAGTGTTCTGTTCTGGTTTTGTTTTCCTATCTGATCTTATTTCTTTTTCTTATTTTCTGTTTCTATTATTAACACTCTAAATCAGTTTTCTCAAGTTCTTTTTGTAATATTATAATAAATATTCCCCCAAAGGCTTTCACTCTTTATTCATAACCAATTGTATATGTACTGGTTCTAAATAGAAGACAGTGTCTTTGTTTAGAAAATCTTAGACTTTCCATTAATCTCAGGATAAACTCCAAATTATTTAAGCCAGCTTCAAAGGGTTCAGAAATCTGATATACGCAGGGCCTATTGCATATTATCTTTTAGTATTTCCTCAAAGAAAAAGCAACCATATTCATTGCTCCAATTAAACAGCAATTATCAAAATTTTACTTGGAAAAGACTTGACATTCACATAAGGATCAAGAAACAGAATGCCCTGGCTTCCATGCCCTAAATTGTTATATTTTTTCTTCTCTTTTTAACTGAAAGTATCTTCACTATTCTCCCATTCAGTCTGTGTTTTTCTCTTTAATAAACTTTCAGACTTGTTCTGACATTACATGATTGGCCAGAAGAATTTAAATGAAAAAAAAAATACAACCTAGATTTAACAGACAGGTCAAAAATGAGTGCATCTAAATAAATTTATTTAACGATGTATTCTATAAGTTCACTGCATCCATGTGCACATAAACTAGAATGAAAACAGCCACTGCCCACAATTATTAATAATTTCGTTAGTGAGAAAATAGTGCTTGATATTGAGAAAAGCAAACTTTACTGTAGGGCACTGCCTAGAGAGGCAGTTTGCCCTGGGGCCTATCTAGGCCCTTTGGAGGACTGAGGTTTGTTCCCTAGGCAATCACCTTTGCCCTATATCTGGGAACTTAGGGTCTTAGAGCTTACCAAGATGTTGCTGGCATCTAATCCCTTGCCTCAGATCCCTCAACACTGATTGGCTGTTTCCAAACCCCTGAACGGCTCCTGATTGGACCACTTGGGAACCACCCTGATTGGCTACTTTTACAAAACCAAATTTGAATATCCCCTCTGATTAGCTGAAACCTGTATGGGGTGACTGCCTCTGATTGGTCCCCGGAAAGCCCCAGAAGAGTATATAAAGGCAGTACATGGAGCAGTCTAGGTCAATTCCATCCACAAGGAGAGACAAGGAAGAAGTAAAGAGCTGTTGGAGTGGAGCATTCGGAGTCTTCACTGGGAAGAAAAGAAGCAAGGAACCACCTTGGACAGAAGCCTCTGAGCCTGCCTTTCTCAAGGCTTCTCAGAGCAACTGTGGGTATAAGCCTCCTTTCTGCACAGCATGGCTCTTGGGTGCTCAGCTGCCCCTCACCAGAAGACAGGTCTTTGGCAGCTGGTTCCTGCTCACGGCCGGAGTGAGTCCAGCAGTAGGGTATTGCCCCACACTTTACCTTTTCAAAGGGCAAGCAGATATACTTTTAAAACTGTTTGTTATTACTGAACAAGAAGAAAGCTATAACCAGATTCTTAGTTTCTTAGATACAGGTAGAACATTTTCCCCTTTCCCTTATCACCTTTGAACCTAAGTGGGTAAGATGACATATAGGTCCTGAATCAGTACTTGTTTGAATTTTCTAATTACCATTGAACACTGGTTGAATTTTCATGTAGTTTATGATGCAATGAGAGATGAAGCCAAAATGGAAATTTCATTTTTTCTTTTTTTCTGTAGCTTTATTTTAAAAACTGGATAAAACCTTTATTAAGAAACTTGATGTGTTTTCAAATTATCAAGGGGTGGAATAAATTACATGGGGATGTTTAAAGAAAATGTAGAAGACATGTTCTTTCCATGCCAGAATAAATGTATTTTTACTTTAGTACTTTCAAAGAATTCACTGAAAGCAACTGAAATATCAAAAACCAAAAGATAAATCCTCTCAATTATCAATAAAACAAAGAAAATGCCACAACTCTAAACCACAAAATATAAAGTAACCTAAATACTGTCAAGTTAAACCAACAAATGGTAAATATGTTGAAAGTCAACACCATTCTCCTTCCAAGTTCACTAGGATGTTGCTTTCCTAAGCAATATAGTCAAAGACTACTGGTTGAAGTAAAACATAGAGAGAAGAGGTAGAGGAGATTATCGTAACACAAAACCCTATCCCAGAAGAACTGCTATGAGCCAGACCAACCATGAGCATAAAGGAGAGTGGTGGGCAGGTCTCCAGCACATAGCCCCAGTCCTCTCTTCACCTCCCCCACATCACAGGTTAGCAGGCAGTTGAATCCATTCAGATGAGTAATAATCAGAATAGAAGAAGCATAAGGTTTTTGCACAGAAACTATAAACTACAACAGTAAAAACAACAAAATAAAACCAAAATTGTATTAAAAAGCTCATGGGTAAAGAGTTCATGAGGAACATGGAAGAATTATACAAATCAACATACAGATTTGAACATAGAACTAAGACAGAAAACTATGGTTAAGAGTGTATAGTAGCAGAACATAATTTTAATACTATAACCATCAACAATATAATGAAAATAGTAACAAAACAATGGGGGGAGGAGACTGGGAAAGGAGTCAGATAAAAAGTATAAGGGTATGAATTTTTCCACCTTTGATGGTATAGTCTTAAGAAACTGCAATATATTTTAAAAGAGTAATGAGTATAAATTCTTAAGTTTTCAAAATAATCTTTATTTTTAGGAGGATCTTTTAAAAACTTATAGCTCTTGTAATGAATAAACTTTTATCTGAAAGTAAGAAATTCCTTTAATTTATGTTTTGTTGCTTTTCTTTATATAAAAACGTTTAAATTACACACACACACACACACACACACACACACACACACACACACACACATATATATATTTTTTTGGTGGTACTGGAGTTTCAACCCAGGGCCTACTGCTTGCGTGCTTTGCAAGTGCTGTATCACTGAGATGCACCTTCATCCCATTTTTTTTTACTTTTTGAGACAGGGTCTCACTAAATTATGCAAACTGCCTCTGGTCTTGAACTTGTGATCCTCCTGCCTCTGTCTCCTGAGCTGCTGAGATTATAGGCATGTGCCACTGTGCCCGGCTAAATTTAATATTTTATAAATTAAAATTTTATGTAAAGAGTAGTTATATTTCTTCTTAATTATGTCTATCCATTCATTTATCCATCCATCTCATTCATCTCTCTTATGGATATGTGCATTAAAAAAATTACCAAATCTTACTGGGCATGGTGGTGCATGCCTGTAATCCCAGCTGCTGGGGAGGTGGAGGCAGGAGGATCGCAAGTTCGAGACCAGAGGCAGTCGGCATAACTTAGCGAGACCCTGTCTCAAAAGGAAAAAAAAAAAAAAAAAAAAGTAAAAAACAAAAAAAAAATGGGCTGGGGGCGCAGCTCAGTGGCCCAACACTTGCAAAGCATGCAGGCGCGAGGCCCTGGGTTCAACCCCCAGTACCGTTAAAAAAAAAAAAAAAAAAAAATCACCAAACCTTAAAGGTGGTAATTTCAGGATGATGGAATTTTAGGGATTTATTTTCTTCTGGCAATTTTTTTTTTCTTGATAGGTTGGAGTATTTAAAATAAGACTGTATTTTATTTATTTATTTATTTATTCATTCATTCATTTACATTTATTGGCATGTCCCTTAGTTTAGGTTAATATAGACTTATATAACAAATGTTCCCCTAAATCTCAGTGCCTTACCACCCAAAACATTTAATTCTCATTTATGTCACATGTCCATCAGGAATCGGTGTGTCCATGCCTCATCATGGGTTACTCTGCAACTCAGAATTCCTAGACATTTTAGGATGTAGCTGAGCAAGACACAGAGTGAAAGCGCTATTAATGGGAAGCAGAAGTGTTAAATATCTTCAGGGAGCGGCAGTGAATAACTTGAACAATAGCAGAGTCTATTGCAAGTAGAAAGTTATTCTTTTTTAAAGATAATACCTAATATTTAGGCATATTGTTCCTGAGGTCTATTTCTAGTAAGGCAAGAAAAAAATCCCCACTCTTTTCTGAGAGAAATCATTAGTTTTCTTCCTATGTCTACCTTGTATTACTTAGCATAGTGTTTTCCACATAGCATTCATTCATGTAAAACATAGATCTTAAAATGGAGGGATTTTACACAGAACTTATGGTAAGATACTGAGTTTAAAAATTATATTCTAGTTGAGATTCATTTTCTTTCTTCTTTCTTCCTTTCTTAATTTCTCTCAAAATGAAAATAGCTTCTACAGCTCAGCTTCATAGCACCAGCCTATAATTCTCATGAGTCAAGAGGTTGAGGAAAGAGGATAGCAAATTTGAGGCTAGTTATAGCCTATGCAACTTAACAAGAACATGTCTCAAAATAAAAATTAAAAAGGGGATTGGGGTGTGGTTCAATGGGAAAGTGCTTGTCTAACATGAAAGAGGCCATAGGTTCAACTTCCAGTACTGAAAAAAAATCTCCTAGAAATGCATAAGAGAAAAGATACAATTACTGAATAGAAAGAAATATGACTATTTAACTCTCCTAAAATAAACACAAAAACCCAATAAGCTTATAAAATGTGATTTACTATAACTGATATTAAGGAAATTCAAAACAAATTGGGATCATTTTCTACTTTTAAAATTGTCAAATGTTTAAAAATTTTGTAAGCCCAGCACTAGATAGGATATAGGGGAGTAAGTACTTGTAATGGGAGTATAAATTGATCTAACCATTTTGGAAACCATGTTGGCAATATCTATAAAACATTTAAATTTATATACATCTTGATACAAGATTCCATACTTAGTAGAATAATGGTGCAATATGGTTTACAGTTTACTCCAAGATAAATGAATAAAAATGTTGTTTAGTGGTTTGTGTAAATAAAACATTACGACAATCCAAATAAAGAGTAAACTCTAGAAACAATATAAATGGCTATCATTGGGTATATACTATAAAATCACAGACTATGCATTAATTTAAAAATACATATAACATCTTTATATGCATGTAGGCAAAGATTTATAAGATGTGTAAAATGAAAAAACAATGCATACAGAAACACACATATTTGATGGCATATATATATATATATATATATATATATAAATTATTTTCCAGATATATGTATATAAGAAATACTGGAAATAGTGGTTATCTCTGGAGATAAATGATGAGACACTTACTTTCCATTTGTATATTTCTGTCATTTGAGTTTTTAAAGCATCACTTTGATACTTAAAAATTCAGAAAGGATTATTTTTGTGGATAATTTATAGACCATTACTGTGTCTTTTTTTTCTCTTTCAAAAATGAGTGTTATAAATATGGAAATAGGTGTATTATTTTGTCTGCTTGAAAGTATATTCTCATTAATAAAAATAAACTAGGCAACAGAGAAAAGAAAACACTATGAAAAACAAAATGAAATTAGCATGGAATCCCACTACTGGGATCATAGTCCTTGGAAAATACATGATGTACAGAAGGGCAGTGAGCATTGATCATAGCTCAGCCACTTGAGGGAAGGATTGATGACCACTAAATCCCTGAACATTACACATACTTTTTACTTCTGGGACACCTGCCTTCCATTTTCCAGAAAAGGATGAAACATAGAAAGGCAGGAGAGAATATTTTAATATTATCAGATGACTGCTTAAAATACCTAAGTCTAAGGTGCAGAAATCATTTCCTTTTACCAGTGTTTTATGAGAAAGTCATAAAAAGAGAACCACACTTATGTGTGGTACTCAGTTCATGTGGGTGACCAGGCCTTGGTTTGAAAAATGCTAGGAAAGTCATTCTGCCCCCAATGCTTCATCTAGTCCCACAATTCTTCAGATATCTGTAGTACAACCAATTTAGCTTTATTCCCTGTGATTTAGAAAAGTAATTTGTGTTAAAGTTCAAATAGCCCTGAGCTTAGCAACATATTAAGTTGTTACCAGACATTGAGGCCATGATATAGACTTATTTATAAATTCTTTTCCAGAAAGAATAGAATATTAGATGGAAGAAATGGTAAGACCAAAGGGAGATTATTATCATTGTTGTCAGGTGCCATCAACTCGGGTCCAACCCATAGCAACCCTCATAGCTTTTTCATTGACTGATTGTTTCAGAATTGCTTTGGGAGTGGATTGTCACATCCTTCTCCCATTTTTGTGATGCTGAAGATTGAACCCAGGTCCTCAGAGAGAGCAGAGCAGTGCTGTACTAAATGAGCCAAGCCCCAGCACCAGATGGGAGGTAGTACTGGTTAATATGGTTAAAAACAGAGAAGGGTTTTAGTCATAGTATTTCTACTTTTGCATAATTACACAACGTACTTTATTTCTTTCTGACAAATGAATTTGCCTCATTATAATAATGACTTATCCTTATGGTGTTTACCTTGACCATTTTCTCACTATCACTAGTGTTCTTTTCTCTAAGCAAGTAGAAGAATAATCAGAACAACGTAAATTTTGTTTTAAGCTCTACATTGTGCTAATGGTGAATCCTTTGCCTTTTTAAATAAAGATGATGGGTAAGAGAAACATGCTGTGTTAGGATTGGTGGGAGTACAGCCAAGCCTACCCACTGCGTAAATGAGACTATTACCTGAAATCCAGGGATTTCTAATGAATAAAGGTAATTATGAAATCACTGCATACCTTGCCTGATTCAGAGCATATTGAGAGGTTCTGCATTGCCAATAAAATAATGTTTATTTTTATGCATGTAGGCAAAGATTTCTGTCTGCACATATTCTGATGTTTCACTCAGAAACCTTACCTACATGTGACCGGTAGAAACATAAGAAGTATTTGCTGCACCATACTGACAGACTTCTCTGCAAAGCCTGATATTCTAAACAAAATCATCAAGAGTTGCATGGAATTAAACTTCAATCTGATGCCAGGACTGCAAAAGCAATTCAAATATATACAATATTTCTAAAGACCTTGCTTGAGTCGTCATAAATATGAAGTGCTAACAACCAGCATGCTTCCATTGGTTAAAGTTTTTCCATGAAATTATTTGAGTTTTTTCAAAGGTACATATTTTTCTGACTGATTATTATTAGTGATGAATAACTTTTATTTCTATGGACAGGCTTCTTCATGCTGTTAGGAAATACTTGCTTTAGGAAGACAAATTAATTCTTTCACATTCTCTATTCAAAACAATGATGTGAAGTAAATATCCACTCTCTTTGTATCCTTCCCTTCAATTTATTTCAATATACCTCTTCTATGTACCAAATGTCCTCAATAACAGAATCCTCCAATAGCTGAAATAGCAATGTGTCACTCTGGCAGTGCCTTGTGAACCCCACATTCCCTAGTCACTTCTGTTATACCAAAAATTTTATATTCTTTGTCTCAGCTTCTCAAGACTCCTCTGGTGTTAAAAAAAAAAAAAAGCACACAGTTCATTTTATCTAGGATGACAAATTTGTGGGTGAAAGATTTACCCCATTATTCTTCTCTATGAGCCTGTTATCATAGAATAATGTTGCATAATAGGCCACTCCCTGAACTTATTGGCTGATATCAATAAGCATTTATATTTCTTACATAGGTGAGAATTAGCTAAGGTGTCCTCCATCCGGGTAAGCTGAGCTTGGCTTGGGATCTTGACAGGCTTAGATTTACTTCACATAAATCATTCTGGGGCTCAGGCTAAAGGGACAGGGCCCTTCTGGGACACACATTTCTCATGGCAATCACAGAAACATAAGTGAGACCATGCTGTGAAAACATATTTAAGGTCGCTGCTCACATTGTATCCACAAATATTTGTTCAGTGAGGGCTTGTCCCATGACCAAGCTCACTATGGGATGGGATAGAGAAATATACTTTACTCACTATAATACACTACAAGATCACATAATAGGAAGGAGTTGAGACTGCATAGCTTTCTAGGAAATATTCTTGCTCTTTCATGAGAATATACTAAACATAATACTGTGACTTAAATGAAAGTAGAATTTATATTGATACAAAATTTTGGCATCATTGTATTTGATATATTCCTCCAACTGCCTCTCACACAGAATCTTATGAATTCCATAAATTACATACCATAGGTATTCTATTTATCAATAATGCAATAAGAATAAAATCTAATACTATGTGCAAAGCATTGTATTAGGTGTTTTGCCCATTAACTTATTTATTATATTAGTTCTATACATTTATAACTGCTCTGATTTCTTTTGACAAATTAACAGAGTGAGGCATGGAGAGATTTACCAATTGACTCAAAGCCACACATTTCATAAGGTGAATTGTAGAGTTAAATTGCCAGATCCTAAACTCATGAGAGACTGAATGTGCAAATAGACAATAATCAGATCATACACAGAAATAGAATCTGATTCACAACCTGCAGCAACATGCCTCAAAAACAACCCATTACTTATCACTAGCCTGGGAAGCCAAGCTGCAGTAGGAAGGTCAGACTGAGATTTCAAATAACAATCCAGAAAGTCAAACAATAACACCTCGAATATGCCTCAAAGTAGCCAGGGCTTCATTAGTAACTGATAACTTCTCTATTTTTTTTTTCTTAATAGAACTTGGGGGTTGAGCCCAAGGTCTTGTTCATGCGAAGGCAAGTGCTCTACCACTGAGCCACACTCAGTGACCATACCTTTTAATTCTTATCTGGAGATAGGTCTTGCTAAGTTGAGCAGGGTGCCTTTGACCTCAAACATGCGATCATCTTGCCTCAGCCTCCCAAGTCTCTGTGACTACAGGTGTGCACCATGGTACTCAGCAGCTTCCTTAATTTTTGTCCCTGCTTCTAATTTAGGACTAACCAGAAAAAGCCAAATTTTCAGCCCTAATCAGTTACACAGGAAGCTGTGATTCCACTTAGTACACTCACAGTTTTACCATGTCAATAGCCTCCAGTGAAGGAACACTAACAGCTTTGTCTTTTTATTTTCTTTTTTCTTCTTACTTTTGAGTCTCTGCCAAAGCCCAGTGATGGCAATTGCCTCTTTTGCTGTAGCAAGCTCTGAATAAATAGCTTTTGCTTTTCTCATTTTGGTTGGTTCTCATTAACCATAACAATATGCATCATACATGATCAAACTTATGTGTGTCTAAGAGAGACTAAAACTACAATAATCACTACAGAGAGGCCAATAATTAACTTTTTTCAGGATATGATTTTAGTAATATGGCCTACTAATACTTGATATTTGTAGATCTAGATATATCCAAAGTTCAACCAAATAATAATAATAATAATAATAATAATAATAACTATTTTTATTAAAGACTTAAAAACACCATCCACATTATTAAGACCATTGCCTACTTTAGTTTGTTGCAAACTCAAATTAAATATGTCGGTTGATGACTGGGATTAACTTTATTTTATAGATGGGAAACTAAGACTTAAAAGGAGAAAGGAAGTTGTTGATGTACATGTTGTTTGGAGATTGTACATATAAAGTTTAACTTTGGCAAATTAAGTCCACAATTTAAGTGCATTTATGCTTAATGCAATGCCTAAGACACAGTAGGAATTCAAATTACTAAACACACAGAGTGAAAAGAACTTATTAATTGATCCAGTATATCACTTAGCAAAACCTACACTGACTCTGGAAACCTATTCACTAAACCCCTTGGAACTTTCTTAAGCTTTCAAATTCTTATTCCCTACATGCATATTATTTATGCCTGTGTGCATTTTTTCTACATGTATAAAAGGATTCTCTATTTACATAAGAATATACTAAGACCATGTCTTTTTTTAAAACTTTTCCTCCAGGGTTTAGTTTAACAGTGTACATAGTGTAAACATTCAATCAACGGAGAGGAAAAATAGCACAGAGTTCTGTGCTACTTGTCTCAGTGCCTAGTGAATCTGTTAGTGACTACTGGTAGCTGCAGTTCTGGTACTTTAACACGTCCAACTCCAAAGGTCTACAATTTCCTTATTAAGCCAGCATCAAATCTTGGCTGAGCACTTTGTGAAATGCGAAAAGTTTTGGCTAGAACATGACCTCTTGACAATCAATCGTTTAGAGAATACCCTTAGCAATGAAATATTGGAAGTAACCAGGTTTTCAACTGCTCAGCAGAACAGTTAAGGGGATTGTAATCTTCCCATATGAAGGACTTTGAAAGCACAGTCTATATCCTCCAAAGAGCTTGGGATCTATTGTAAGGAGACCAGATAACAATCCCTTATAGTAACTTCACTGACAAATACCAAAGCCATGATATGATGAATGTATTCAAGTAAAAAAAAAAAAAAAAGTGTATAAAGAATTTTTTAAAGGTCTACAAGGAGAAGATATGAGTTGCAGTTAGAAAAAATGGCTATAGGTTTCATTAAATACAAGAAAGAGTATAACATCCCAAAGTGGCCAACGGCAGAGAAGTAGAAAAAATTAAGATATGAGGCACTTGAGTAGGTAACTCTCGTAAGAAAAAATATTTATGTGAGGAAATAGAGACCCTCAGTTTTGTTGTGCCTTCAGTGCATGTGAAGAATGTCTGATCTTTAGTGGAAGATGAGAGAGTAATGGGAAATAACACAAGTGCTTATTTTGGGACCAAAACTTCAAAATGATAATGCAATAATTTACATTTTTTAGGGGACGAATTATCATGAGTAAATGCCATTTTGTTTCATATTTAATGATGTCTGTTCATGTGACAACACGACATTTTACAACACATTATACCATTCTGCACTGCTCAGAAGGAAATATGTCTACTATCCACTCCATTTCTTTCCTGATACCTCATTGCTTTACCATCTCAATGAATTATGTACCGTTTCAAGGAATTATGTTCCTGACATTTTTCTTTTCTTAACAAAGCCATTAGAAAAGTGAAATCTGTCTTGCAAACCATTGACCTCCCACTTCTCTTTTTTGAAGAGTCATGGGTGAGCTCATTGGAGTATATTCTCACCTCTTGGCCATTTGCTAACACACTGAGATTATACACAATCTCCCTCCTCTCGTTCTATTTGGGTTATGACAATTCTCACATCAGGCATCTTCATATCATTATCTCCAACTATGTTATCTAGATTTATTCGCAGTCTTTAGCACCCACACATCTCAAGAATGCAACAAAATTATGAGATACCATATATTCTTGAATCTAATACATACTTTTTCAACAGTTTTGAGGGCTACATAATCAGATATGGATTAGAATTGTGTGCAGATTGGATTCACGGTTGGGAGAGCTTTATAGATTATGTAGTCCTCTAAAACTGTTGAAAGGGTACAGATTAGATTCAAGAATAGATGGTATTTTCACAGATTTAGCAGTTGACTATTAAATCACTATTCTCAGGCAACAGTGCAGATGTAGAACAAAACTAGAAGTGACTTTCTCTAACCATTCAGTGTGTGTGGCAGTATGGAATTTGAGAGATAATTTGGGACCAATTTATTTTGGTTTATGAAGAGTTTCATTCAGTTATTGTAATTAGCTGCCTTTTTCCACAAGACTCTTTGTTAGGCACTGTGAGGGTACAAAAATAACAGGATACTGTCCTTTCCATAAAAACTTATAGCCTAACATGCAAGATCAGAGCATAATACTATGATACAGAATAAGGGTTATTGTAAGAAAAGTACAGATAAAAAGCTATGTGACTTCTAAGAATGGGGATTATATCCCACTGGCCAAGAGCCAACCATATTTTCTGAAAAATGCAATATTTGACTTCTGTTCTAATGTTTGTGCACGATGTATGCAGCAATAGACCCAGACACTTTGAGCCATAGAGAATTGGTCAATAACATTTGTCACAGTCGAACTCTGTTTTCTTCTTCCCAGGAATCATTCTATTTAACTTCATTGTACCTGATCCCAAGGCTCTCAGGCAAATAAAAATCAATAACATAAAATGTCTTTCTTGGTTAAGTTGATTTAAAGGTTTTGCTTTTGTTTGTGCTGCTTAAAACCATTTCATTCATTTGAATAACCACAAAAAAAAATGAAACCTAAAAAAAAATTAAATAAATAATAGCACCCAAAGTCCCTCTCCACTATGGCATTCTTGTTTCCTCATTTCATTAGAAATGTTGTTCACCTTAAAACTCTTAACAACATGGAACCAGGTGCCTGTAATTCCAGTGACTCTGGAGGTGGAGACACAAGGATCTCAAGTTTGAGGTCAGAGGCAGCTTGTGTAACTTTTTATCTTTTCTCAATATGAAAAATAAAAAAGGAGCTGGAGGTTCAGCTCAATGGTAGAGCACTTGAAAAGTATGGGCAAGACCCTGGGATTAGTCCGTAGTATTAAAAAACAAACAAACAAACACCAAAAACCCTAAGTAACAATACAGTGAACATAAAATGTGAAGTAATTGTGACATTAAGCAGAAAAAAAAAAAAAAGAAAAACCCATCAGCTTCCAGATATACTATTCTAAAACAGAAATACTTAAGAATTGGATGAATCTCCAATTCAGAAATGTAAAGATTCTATGAGGATGTGAAGTTCATCATCTACCTCCTGGGATCTCATGTGGATTAAATTATATGTCTATTCATGAAATAGCCTGCATTTTTCCACCTCAAAATTTCTAATATATGAGAAGTAATTAACTTCATAATAGCTCTGATTTTAGATGCCCAGACTGCCCTTTTCTTTATTAGTTATTTTAATTTGTCCAACATGTATTGGGATGCTGATAAGAAACAGTCTGACTTTTAATTTAAATTGACTATAGTCTATGTGGGAGAGAAAATTTTCTCAATTTGTAATAAAGTAACAAATTTCTTTAACATATGTGTATCACTGTGATACATTACCCATGAGTCACCCATCATGACCCATTTAAACAAAAATTTACCGTCATGTTTATAAACATTATCCAAAATATCACCCAATACCAAAAACTTAATTTTAATAATTATTATTTAAGCACAGTACTGTACCAGAGTATTGTTCGTTCATATGTCAGTACTTCTAAATCATTCTGTACATGTTGTGAAGGTGGGAGAGGCTGTTGGGATTTTTTATACCCACAAAATTACTATTAAAGTAAGGCATAAATATGGGCAACAATCTATTTCAACAGAGACAAAGGAATCAATTCTTGGTCTGTGTGGCATAGAAAACCTATTTCCCATAAAAAAAAATAATAACCCAGAGGGAGCTGAAAGTTATATTAAAAGTTAATTTTTCCAACACCAACATGTAATTCCATCACACATGAAAAATTCTATGACTGCAAGGAGAGAAACTGTTTCTGACACTTTACATGAAATCTAGAAGTAACAATAATCTTAAACTGTATGTGCTATTTGGTGGCCAAGAGCTGCTTACCAAGCTTCAAAAATATGGTGATTTTCAATCCTGAAGTTTTATTTCCTAAACTGATATTTTTAACAACAGCTAAGCACATTTTATGAATTGCATCACTAAGAAACTATCTGTGCATTTTTATATAGGCCATTTAAATTTCATTAAATTTGTCAGTTGCTAAACCATGATTTTTCAAATAAGCAAATGATAGATATCAAGAGCAAAAGCCACCAGTTATAGGCAAAAATATTCCAAATGTATGTTGGTGTTTTAATAGGCACTGGGGGGAAAATTAAAGCATAAAATTGCTAAGCAGTTGTTTCTACATATTGTTAAACCATCTTAGAAATGTGGAGGATTTAGTTATTCAATGACCCAATCACTTTAGAGTCCTGAGGCCACCAAATTTGGAAGGCTAACAGCTGTAGCCCTGTGGCATCTGATCCCGTCAGATCTCAGAAGCTAAGCAGGGTCGGGCCTGGTTAGTACTTGGATGGGAGACAGCCTGGGAACACTAGATACTGCAGGCTTGGGAGAAAGACCTGGCAACCCACTCCCAATAATCAATCTGCCATTGAAAACCCTATGAACAGCAGAGAAGCACTGACAATAGTGTTTCGCATGTTGTATGTAGGGTCGGTATGAGTCGGATACCGACTCGACGGCACCTAACAACAACAACAAGAAGTTATTTTCACCATGATTTATGGATGGCAATTTTTGTTGTTGTGGTGGTGGTGGTGGTGGTGGTGGTGGTACTGGGGGTTGATCCCAGGGCTTTACGCCTGCATGCTTTGCAAGTGCTGGACCACTGAGCTGCACCCCCAGCCCTTTTATTTTTTCCTTACTTTCTGAGACAGGGTCTTGCTAAATTATGCAGACTTCCTCTGGTTTCAAACTTGCGATCCTCCTGGCTCCGCCTCCCAAGCCGCTGGGATTACAGGCGTGTGCCACCATGCCCAGCTTGGATGGCAATTTTTAAAAGTTATGGAGTCCTACACACACACCTCTGCATTCCTAGCTGGCGTGTTGCTGATAGGACCTGGCAAGGGTAACCACTTTGTATAAAGCTTGCCCAGGCTCATAGATTATCTTTGGCCTGACTTATATTTATGTGTAATCAAACAGGGAGTGACAATCAGTAAAACCATGTCCTCAGCTTGCTTTGGAAGGTTGCTTTTCTTCTGTTAGGGATAAATGACCAAAAATGTATTTCTTTAAGTCTAAGCAAACTGTGTTGGATTCTCTCTCTCTCTCTCTCTCTCT
Organism: Pedetes capensis; assembly: GCA_007922755.1. Classification (NCBI taxonomy): domain Eukaryota; kingdom Metazoa; phylum Chordata; class Mammalia; order Rodentia; family Pedetidae; genus Pedetes; species Pedetes capensis. Next base: position 123,359 of record VMDO01004265.1, read on the forward strand.
CTCCTTTCTTCCTTTCTTTTTTTTTTTTTTATGATAAGTTTAGTCTAGGATTCCTAGCAAATTGTTTCTTATCTTTCTCTTTTCACAACGTACTTGGAGTAGATCTTAGGAAAAAAAATTAATCTATGTTTTTCTTTTTTTTTAAATCATTACTCTGTTTTTATTTCATGGCTTTTCATCATTTCTTACCTTTGCTAATATTGTACTTGCAACTAAGTCATTTCATTTCATTACAACTCTTAAAACAGCAACAATAAGAACTAACTTATCATATATATATATATATATATATATATATATATATATGCACACATACACATATGAATATACATTACATAGTTTTTCTGAACTCATTGCCTGTGGTCCCTAAATACTTCCATGACTAACTGCTAAGGACAAGGTGTGTCTTTTATACAACCACAGAATAACTATCAAAATCAAAGAATTAATATGAATTCAATGATATTATCTAATCTATAGGCCTTAAATTTCATGACTTTATCCCAATAATGTATTTTTATATCCCAATAATGTATTTTTACTCATTTTGTTCTCCCACATTTCAGTCTAAGATCCCAATCTAGGAACATGCATTGCAATTAGTTATCACATTTCACTCACTGTTTTAGTCTAATACAAAATTCTTCAGCCTTTTTCTTTCCTTTATGACCTTTAAATCTTCAAATAGTATGGACTTTATAATGTTTGAAGTCCCCACATGATTAATCTTAAATTATGAATTTTAAGAACAGGAATAATATAGAAGTGATGTCACAGCCTTGCCAATATATCACTATAGGAAGTACAGGATGCGGAGAATATTAAGTTATATCACTTGGTTAAATTGCTCCTTATCAGGTGTTTCTACTGCAAAATTCCTATTTATTTTCTTTGTAATTAATTGATGTTTTGTGGGAAGATACTTTAAATCTATGTTAATATGATATCCCCCCCCCCAATTTTACTTACTAGTTTTAGCATCCATTGACGATTCTTACTTGATCCAATTTACATTATAACAGTGATTATTTCCTTCTACATTTCTCATTTTACATTTCATGGATTCTTAATGCAGTGGATTATATTGTATTCGATCATAGAAATGCACTGCTCTGATCTCATTTCATGAAAATATTTAACTTACAAACTACTAATGTGCTTTTCAGAATGACAATACTATTTTATATCATCACACACATTTTTTCTTTTTGATATGATGCTATCATTTTTGAGTGCTCTCTAACTTTCTGGCACAGTATGAGGTTCCAGATTCATCTTTTATTTTCTATGCTGTAGAATCAGCCAATTCCTCCAGCAGCTCTATTTCTTTTTAGTGAGGAATGATATTTAGAATCCAAGATCTGGGTTCCAGGTGTGCTTGTTATGAATGCAACATACAGATACATGTGTGCGTACATGTGAGCACACATGTATCTACATTTACCTCCAAAACAAGTAATTTATTTACTTTTTATTTTTAGAGGATGCCCAATCTTGGAGTTTTGGTTTCTAAAACTGTGAACTAAACAAATAATTTTTTTGCTTTCTTGATACCTCCAGGTTGAACTTAGGGCTTCACCCATACTTTGCAAGTGATTACCACTGGGTTGTACCCACAGACGCTTTTTGTGTGTGTGTGTGTGTGTGTGTGATAGAGTCTTGCTAAATTCTGCAGGCTGCCTCTGACCTTGAACTCACAATTCTCGTGTCTCTGTCTCTCTTGTCACTTCAGGCAGGTGCTACCATGCACAGCAAACATCTAATTTAAAATCAATTAATTTTTCTATATATCTAGCTTTTAGTTTTTACTGCTTCATCCAATTCTATTCCAGTATTAAGTATTGTTTATTCATGCAATCATTACTGGACACTTACATTGATTCCATATCTTGGCTATTGTGAATAGTGCTTCAATAAACATGGGTGTGCAGATATTTCTTCAATACACAGATTTTCTTTGGTTATATAATTTATAGTGGGAACACTAGGTGATATAGCAGTTCTAGTTTTAGTTTTGGGGAGAAACTCCATGAAGTTTTCCATAACTATTACACTAATAATGTACTACAACTAATTTATAAATTCTCACCAACAGTGTACAAAGGTTGCTTTTAATCCACAGCCTTGTCAATGCTTGTTTTCTTTTGTCTTTTTGATAATAGCCATGCTAACAGGGTGATATCTAATTGTGATTTTGGTTTGCATTTCCCTGATGATTAGTGGTGCTGAGTATATATTTTTCATATATTTTTCATATATCTATTGACCATTTTTATATCTTCTTTTAACAAATGTTTAGATATTTTGCCATTTTTAAATTGAGATGTTTTCTTGGTATTGAGTTGTTTGGGTTCTTCATATATTCTGAATTTTAACCTCTTATCACATATATGTTGTTGTTAGGTGCCATCATGTCGAGTAGACCTCATAGTGACTCTCATAGGGTTTTCAATGGTTGATTGTTTCAGGATTGCTTCACGGAGTGAACTGCCAGTCTTTCTCTCATTTTTGCAGTGCTGGGGATCGAACCAGGGTCCTCAGAGAGTCTGGAGCAGCACTCTACCAACTAAGCTAAACCCCAGCCTGTTCTCATACTTTGTAGGTTGTCTCTTCATCTTACTGATTATTTTCTCTACTGTGCAGAAGTCTCTTAGTTTATTCTCATCTTATTTGTCTATTTTTGCTTTTGTTGCCTGTGCCTTTGAGCTTACATGAAGAAAATAATTTCCCAGAACAATGTTATTAGCTTTTCTCCTATGTTTTCTCTAGTAGTTTTATAGCTTCCTGACTTATACTTAAGTCTGCAATTTGTTTTGAGCTGATTCATGTATATGGGGCTGGGATTTAGGTCAGATGGTAGAGGGTTTACTCTGCCACTCTGAGGCCCTGGGCTCAATCCCCAGCATCCTCAACATGTTAGAAGGACCCAGAAGCCCAGTCTCAAAACAATCAGCCATCAAAAACCCTATGAAGAGCAGAGAAGCACTGACATAGTGCCAGGCATGGCACAGTGTCAGGGAGTGTTTTTCTGTTGTGCTTAGGGTCAGTATGAGTTGGACCCAACTTGATGGCACCTAACAATAACAGCAACAACAAGAAATTTCTTCCAGCACATGAACATGGGATAGCTCTCCATTTGTGTGTGTGTGTGTTTTAGTCAAATTCTTTCATCACTATTTTGTAGTTTTCAGTTTAGAGATCTTACACTTATCCTAAAGTATTTTTATAGCTACTGTGAATGAAAATTTTCCTTTTTATTTCTTTTTTAGGTAGCTTACTGTTAGACTACATAAGCATTGATTTTTATATGTTAATTTTGTATCCTGCAACTTGGCTGACTTCATTAATTCTAAAAGTTTTGTTTTGTTTTATTTTTTGTAAAGTCTTTAGGGTTTTTTACATATGAGATCATGTTATCTGCAAACAGAGATTATTTAACTTCTTTTCCTCTTTTTTCACATCCTTAAATGAAAATGTTTTTCTCATTGATCATAGGAATACTTTATATACTCTTGTTTCTAATCATTTGATTAGGTCTTACAAATATCTTCTTCCTATTGCTACCTCTTCTCCCTTTGATAATTGGTATATTTAGATAAGCAAAGATAATTACTTTTAATATACTTACATTTACTATATTTTATTCTGTTTTGTATGTCATGTCTCATTTAAACATTTTCCCAATTCTCAAATCACAAAGGTATTTCCTCCCATTATATCCTAAGATTCACGTTAAAAGATGGACTAGAAATCGCATGTAATTTTTCTAACAAGATAGAAACAAAGACCACTACAGGAAAAGTTTCTATCTTAAACAGAAATGGAACCCAAGGACATATAGAAAAATACTACATAGTAAAAGATAGAGAAGACTTGGATGGGAAACTTAGATGGGAAGGGGGAGGGGGGGAAACACAGAGGAGGGTAAGGGGTAACCTATATGAATAATGTTTATCAAATTGCATATATGAAAATTGTCACAATGAAAAGCATGTCAAAATGAATCACATTATGATGTACATTAAAAATTTCTAATAAAATAGTATGTAATTACTTTAAATTAATTCTGAATATTATATGAAATAGGGATCAAATTTTATTTTCCTTCTATGTAGTATATTGTTTTAGAAAAACTTCCAGATTCCTTTTCCCACTGACCTGCAATGCCACCTATTTCATATATCCAATTTCTAGACAAGTGTGAGCAGGTTTGTAGGCTTTCTACTCTCTTTGTTCATTAATCTGGTCCTATACTAATACTCCATCTTCATTTAAACAAATTTAGAAACTTTATCATAAAGCAAATCCTCTCATTTTTCTTCTCCAGAAGTGTCTTATTATTTTTTACATTTTGTTTCCTTATAATATTTTTAGAAATAGCTTTTCAAATTTCATTAAAATCTCCATCAGGATCTCTTTGGGTATTCATTGAACGTATAGATTATTTTAATGAGAATCACTATCACTATATATTGAAACTGTTAATGAATGTGATATTTCTTTTTTATGTAGGTCATCTTTAATGTCTTTCAAATAATAATAAAGTTTTATAATTTTCTACATAAAAAGCCTAAGCTGCTTTGTTTATACTTAATCTCAGAATTCTTTATATTTGATGCTGCTACAATGATAGACATATATTTTAAAATACATTTATTGTTTTTGCTGCTGTATAGAAATGTAATTTAATTTTTATACAGATCTTACATACCTGCTGATTTCTCATTAATTCTAATCATTTGCTTGTAGATTCTCTTAGGTTTCTATGTAGGCAACTGTAATAACATCTGCAAATAATGACATCTTTGTTTCTTTTTTGTCAAACTCTATGCTCCTTAATTATATCTCTTTTTTACTATGTTGACAAGGACATCTAGTTCATTATGAAATAGAAATAGCAACAGCAAGGGTATTTGTCTTGTGCTTCCTAT